>BGPR01000537.1:390622-457336 GCA_013235015.1 Araneus ventricosus
ATTTACGGATCCTCATAGTAGGAAATGAGGACGCTTCTCATTGGTTCTCAATGTCACGTGACTCGGCGTTTGCTAATGGCATCGTGAAATAAACAGACTTACCAATGTTGAAGGTTCGTCCTTTGTTTTATTCTAAAAATGTATTCATCATGTCTAACTATAAGTAGAAGATAGTTTGATCTCTTCATGATGCGATAGCTGATTAATAATAAAATCCAAAAAAATGATACATATTGTGTATACCTGATATACCCCGTGTTGCTCAGGATTAAAATATTTTGTATAAAATATTATAATACACAAAATCCTTTTATTGTGTGAAACGTTTTTAAATTAAAATGAGAACATCAATTGCAGCAACCGATTTTTAAAAAACGCCGAAAACTAATTCCCTCCGTAATATTTGTTAAATCAGTACTTCATTTATTTTTCATAAATACTGAAATATAAGAAAGGTTTTAATGGACTTTTTGGGGCGATTAATTTTTTGATTAATAAAAAAACATGAAAATAAACCAAATCAAAAGTTTTTCCTGGTATAAATAGTAATTGTCTGCTTTTAAACTTATATTTTAGTGTTTTCCAGAATTTTGTTAATGTTTTTTGGCAATAGTTCTTCGTATATGCATTTTTGTCCATCAACACTAAAAAAATAATGTTAAAAAAATGTGTATAAAATTAATTTTGAAAAATTTATTAAAATGAGAAAAAAAGTTGTACCAAAATGAAATTAGTGCCACTGAAAAGCTAATTTTTAAAAAAAAATATGGCGTAAAATTAGTTTTTGTTAGATAACATTTTCGGAAGATATAGCGGTTAAATGCCAAAATCTTGCTAAATTTTTAATTAACTTTTGGACTTTGAAAAATTGACAGTGACCTTTATCTTATTTTGAAGACCTCATGTGCATAAAAATATGTACAATAAACATTCAAAATCACAGCCTCCCAACTATAGAGATTAAGGCTACAACGACTTACATTAATACAATTCTTGCCTGTAAACGACATTTCTGGAGCGTGCTTTTGTCAAACAACTATTTCATCTGCTTACAAAAGTTTTACTATCTTTGCCTTTGTTGGAATTTGCGTGATTGACTAATGTTTTCTTTTAGGCATCGTTAAAACTCAACTCCGAAACTCGTAATACTCAAAATTATAATATTTTCAATTAAAATATTACTTATTTATTATTTCGCAGAAAACGCAGGTAAAGGTGACAGGCGGTATCTAATTAAATAAGCTTTAGAACTATTTAAGAACCAATGAAAACATTGCCAAACGAAATTTGAAAAAAAACAACAGAAAAATCAGAAAATAATGGTAAAGTAATTACACCGTTACCTAGAAACTGAGTATAATTAAATTTGCTTTATTTCAAAATCATCTACGTGTAATTAACTATTTTTTAAATTAAAAAAATAATAGAAATGGAGGGGAAAATGTCACAGATATAAAATTCGTATCATTGAAAAGTTAAAATTTTGAACTTAAAGATGGTTTTAAAATATTTTTTGGGAGGGAGGGGGGGATAATTTGCTCCGAAGTTAATAAGGAAAAACGGTTTCGGTTAATTTCGAATTAACTGACTGTTTAATTAACTTTCGGACTTCGAAAAGTTGACATTAATCTTCCTCTTGTCTTAAAAAATAAGTTTGCAAAGTTTGGTTGAAATTGCTGCAGTAGTTTAGGAGGAGATGTGGAACATACCCACGTACATACCCACAATGACTTTTATTTATATTAAGATAAAATTTTTATCACTGAAAAGATAATTTTTTTTTAAATTTTTATGTGGCGTAAAAGCGGTTTTTGTGCGATAATATGCGCTGAAGTTGAGGAAAACCCTTTAAATATTTCTATTAAATTTCCTTTAATTAAAAATCTATATAAATTTTTGAAAAACCCTTTCTTAGTGAACATCTACTACCCAAGAAGTAACTACCTGCAGTAGCTGTAAGTTCACCGTTTTCCCTGTAGAGCGTTTTGAACGATTTTTGCATTTCGCAATTTATAGATAGTACGCCAACCTAAAAATATTATTTTAACCCTTTGAGGTCGATGCTGTCTTTTCTATTGGAACTTCTGCAAGTATTTTTGATTGCTAACGTTGAACATTAAGATAAAAGGTGATGTAGTCAATGATGCGATCACAAAATTATGTTACTAGATGTCAAAATTATGTTTTATATATATAATAATACAGTGTGGTCGTAAATTATTGGGTCCATTTCAATAATTACTAAAAAAAACCTATAATGCAGCAACTTCGTTTTTTTAAATGAGAGAGTAGCTCAAAAAGTTTTTTTCAAATAGGTAACAAGCCGTTACGGCGCACTAAATCTGTGCAATCCAACGCAAGTGTCAAAATGGCTATCGTGCAGCAGAAGACACGTATGGCACGTCTCTGGTTCCACAAAAGCAAATAGAGTATCAAAGTTGTCGGTCTCCAAGTAAGAACTCCATTAATCGTTGGTATGAGCAATTAAGGAGTGAAATTCTCCCTCACTCATGCACATTTCCTGTTCCCTTTAATTTCTTACACCAACGCTTTATGAAGTTCTTACTTGGAGATTCACAATTTCATTACTCTAACCGAATAATTCTTTAAACTGTTACAATTAAGTTGCTTTCGTGGAATCAGAGACGCTCCTTCTGCTTCACGGTAGCCATTTTAACACTTGCGTTGGATTGCGCAGGTTTAGTGCGCCGTAACGGCGCATTACCTATCTGGGAAAAAAACTTTTTGAGATACTCTATCATTTAGAAAAAAACGAAGTTGCTACATTATAGGGTTTTTTTTATTAATTTTTGAAATGAGTCCAATAATTTATGACCACCCTGTATTTTTCTCACTTAATATCGGGATATATAGTTTAAGAAACCCTGGTAAATGTGAAGTGTTATTATAACTATTTTCTACAGAATGCGTTTTCAATACTTTAGTTCTTAATTGGTTTAATTGATATTATACCATTTAAGGGAAAAAATTGCTTTTAATTATAGATATCTTAATCAATTTTTTTAATTATTTAAATGTTTAAGTTGAATATCATTTAGACCGAAGATTTTTCTACTAACACCAACACAACTTGCTCGGCCCTAAATCCCGAAGACAAGATGTGGACGTAACTTTTGATCCAATTCACGTGTAAAACATTAAGTATCAAAATAACAATACCATCTCGAATTTTTCATGACCATTACAAATATTGCTTTCATCAAAAATTTTTCTTGATTATTTGATTATAGTTGCAAAGCGAGATAAAAAAAAAATAATAATTTAATTCCTCTGCATATGCTTGATGCTGCTGACGTTACGGAGTATTTAATCTGCTGCCAGAGCAGTTATAAAAATTAGTTCAATTCTTTTATGCATTAAAATATTTAAAAGAACTCTTATTATTATTTCATTATTTTTTAAATGAACGCTTTATTTATTATATTTGATATTGCAGTAGTTTTGACTATTTTAATCTGCTACCATAGCAATCACACGCTGGTTTTTGTATGATATTTTCGCTTGAACCCATAGTGTTATAGATATTTAAGAAAAACTGAAAAAGCCCCCTTTAAATGCAGCCTGTAGCCCCCCTGTAGACTTTTAGTATGTCTTTTAGGGCACTATTCCCAACAACTTTGTCAAATTTCAAGACTACACCATTTTTTTCTATTTTTCTTTTGTTGACTGGACTAATGGTACTGAAATTGTTTCGAGAAATACGGTTCTAACTACCGGAATACGTCAAAGTTTCGGTTTAATCATAATGAAATTAATTTTAAAATTTGACCACAAAATGTATTCATAGTATATCTCTGCTGAATTTTTTTAGCTCTAAGTTCAATGCTCTGCCTTGTATAGCTTCGGGAAGAAAGAACATACGCATTCACTTTTATTATCATTAGAGAAGTTTTGAGAGATTCGATATGGAAAATAAAAGGAACGTTTCGATCTAAAATTTCTAAACAGGTATTAAATAGCATAGAGTTTATTGTAAATGTAATGTTATCATACATGTCTAAAGTCTCATTCACAAAGTGATGCTATAAAAATTGGTTGTCCTTTCTGTCGTCTAGTCATGATTTTGGAATTACTTTCTCTAACTCCAACAGTTCTTATTTTGTTTTAAAAATTAAGCATCGAGAAACAAAACACTAAGTCTTTTATCTAAGAAATTAAGATCAAATTTTATATAAATTTATTCTAATGAACACAAACTATATACAAAAAGAAATATCTGCATTAAATTCCATCTCGTTTCATCATAAGCTTGTTTCGTATGGTTCGTCCTTCTTTTACCACCTATGACGTTTGAAGTGTCAGTAGCAAATTCGTCCAAATCACGTAAATTTTATGAATTTAAATTTGCAACATGTAGCTTCCGAAAGTTAAATAAGTAATTATTATGTAGTTTTCCCTAGTTAATGAGAAACAAAAAAACGAACCACTTCACGAAACTGTTTCAGCTGATATTTTATTCTTAAATTTCTTAAGTGTTTCTTAAAGCAATAAAATTCATTTACAAAATTCCTACAATAATTTCTTAATTTTTTCACGCACTTCCTCGGCCAGTTCTATTCAGGGAATCCATTTCGTGAGCGTGACTTTTCCTCCAAATCCTCTGTAGCGGCGGATCGGCCAGTTTGCCAACTTGCCTAATGGCAAGTGGTCCCCCTTACACACAAGTCAATATGGGCCCCCAGGATATGTGTGAGAGAAAGGAAAAACACCTTTTCTAGCAAATGTCCATTGCTTCCTCACACTTTATTTTTAGTGTGTTTAAAGGGATCTCAAAAGTTGAGTTCCAAATATACAGTATGCTATATTCCCACCAAAATTATTTCAGATTCCATCATAAATTTGAATTTATATTTGGTATTTCTCACTTCTAATAATATGTATAACACGTGTATGCTGTAATTAGTAATACATAAATAACAGATTTTTAGATTAGGAATACATTTATATGTTAACTTATTCATTTTAATTTATTATATTTATAATAAAAACATTTTTTAAATATATATGGTGGCATTGTAGATATGAGAGGCCCCTTTAACTCCTGGGAACCACTATTTTCAGACCCAATCCGCTACTGATCCTCTGTCCTCGGAACACGAAATTCAGGACAATAATCAGGAAAGCTTGAATATTGCATTTTCAGGTAAAGAATTAAAATAATAAAAAAGCATAATGATAAAATGTTTTGCTTTTGAAAATCCTTTTCCATTATGTACGTATATGCTTTCGAAATCAGAAACACAATAAAATAAAATGCCATGGTGCGGAAAAAATTTAAATTCAAATGTTTTCGATGAATAATAAATGAGATTTTAAAATTCACCAAGAAGCACAATGATTCCGCTTTTTATGGGAAGTGGATGTCACGAAATTGGATCTTTATGAAACCAGGAAAACAGTAAGGTTAGATTACGTAACTATTTTTTTAAACTCCGATTTCCTACTATTATTCCAAATTTTAAACAGATATGGTAATTCAGTTTCAAAGATTTCAAAAGTTTTATTATGTTTTTCGTTGTAAATAGGATAAATAATGAAGAATCCTCAGTATGCAACTTCATATTTATTGGGCTATAAATATGAGAAAAAAGCAAAAACTATTTGTGTGCAAGGTTTCATAAATAAAAAGAGAGGATTTTAGTTCAGAGTTGTTATGGTGAAACAGAGGTAAGTCAAATTTTTTAAAACGTGCTAAATATTCTTAAGTAAGATAGTTTTCTCAATTATTTTTGGTTATTAATATTAAAAAATGAGGTCAAAGGTTATACAGTCAAACTTCGCAACCCTAAAATTATATTTGTAGACGCAAAATTATATTTATAAATTATAATTATATTTGCCTACTTGAGCTCGGGAGCCGTAGTTCAAGAAACCCTGATGTATGAACGGATATAACTATTTTCCAGAAAATGCATTTTCAACAGTCTCATTTTTAATCGATTTAACTTTACACTAGGGGGCTCTGCCCCCTGCTCGCTAAAACTCTCCAACCCCCAGGAAGATTGCGTTGCAATCCTCCGGGGTTTGCTACGCAAACCCTGCTCGCTTCGCTCGCTACAATGAAGACACCGCGTGTCCTAGCACAGTTGTTGTAAAATCTTAATATATATATTACACCCCCTGCTCGCTCCGTTCGCCAGCTTCCAAGAATCACGCCGTGATTCTTTCGGGTTCACTGTTTGATCCCAGCTCACTTCGCTCGCCATACAGTTATGTGTTTCTGCTAGTATTAGGAAATTATAAGTACTTTAATAACTAAAAGTAAATTTAAATTATTTGAAATTGCATGAACTTCTAAAATTAATTTTTAATCAGTTTCTACAATTAAAATCTTCTGGTAGTATATATATATTTTATAATTCAAAGATGATTAAAAATCAAAATTATTTTCATCAATCAGAAATCAGTCATTTAAAACTTCTTGGCATACACTTTTGCCTATTTCTTAAACAGTTTATTTCAGCATAACTTCATTCCAACAAAATTTTAAGTTTAAAACTGATAAGATAGCCTTTTTCCAAATTTTCAAAAAAATTTTAAAAACATTGCTTTTTCCACCAAAATTTCAAATATGTCCTATATACAATAAAATGTAGTTCAGAAAAGTTTCCCCGCATGTATACATGCTTATACCAATAATTATTTAGTCAAAAAAGATATAGTGTTTTTCTCAGTATAGTCATTTGTGTTTTAAACCTCAGAAAATTCTAGTCGTCGCAGAATGATGTAACCCAGCTTGCAACCTTTTAGCTAAAAAAGGACAGTTTAAAGAAAATAGTGGCTTGAAACATGTTCACATTAACTATTCAAAAGTAAAACCCATTATAATTATCTACCCTTAGCATTTTAAAATTGATTAGATAGCCTTTTTCAAAATTTCCATGCATCGTTTTTTCCAGCAAAATCGTAAACATGCACTTTTTTAAACGAAATGTTGCTTCTGCACATGTAAACACACTCACTCCACTATTTTCCCCTAGATAGATGGAACTCAGAAAATTTGAGCTGTCAAGAGATGAATAAACCAATTTTTCATTAACTTTTAGCTAAAAAGGACATTCAATATTACTTTTTTAATTCAAACCATCTATACTCAAAAAAAATTTCGTTGTTTCCGACTTCAAACCAATTCAAGAATCTCGGCGTCAGGGTTGAAATTTGCAAACAAACTGATCGTTGCGAACGGGGAGAAAGAAATAAAGATCCTGGGATTTGAAGCAACAAAGGCTGTTATCCCCCAGGGGAGGTCCACAAAATAGATGCGCAGAAGGTCTTTCCGCGCATTACGTCAGATTGGGACAGATTCCGAAACTTTCCGCTGTTCCACGCGGTTTCGAATTAAAGAAATAAATTTATTCCATCTGCTAGAAATGGTAAAAATATCCGATTAAAATGGTTCGTTATTGTATCCTCATCATTTTACATCGCAACCCAACTTTTTATCTATACTTATAAAAGGCAATGTTTGTGTGCGTGCGTGTTGTGTGTGTGTGTTTGTCTGCGATGTCCAGACGAATATATCGCACTTACAGCCATGAAATTTGGCACACAGGTAGTCGTAATGGTGACTGAATGCACCTCGAAGCCGAAATTTTTAAATTTGATATAGAAAATTTTTTATTTAATGTTTTGTGTTGTTTTGGTTGATTTTTCGCACTAATTTCTCAATAGAATAGTTTCGAATAATTGTACGACAAAAATAGATGCACCATCGGAAAGAGCACGCGATTTACGTTCTAATGAAGTTAGTTTTGAATTTCTAACGTAATGTACTGAATTTTGAGAATTTTTTTAAAAATTGTCACTTTCTCCTTATATTTTTAACTGTCAATTTTTATTTCCTCGCATCCAACGTTCTAATAAACCTATGATTTTTCAGTTTTTTTGTGGTAACAACAGAAGTATTTATCTCTCATTTAAAACAAGAACGGTTAAAATATCTTTGTCCGTTCGTTTTTAATAATTTTTTTTCTTAAAGGGTTAAAAAAATTCTTTTCGAATGAAGTTCTTTCTCCGGAACGGTGAGTTTCTCCCTGGCTACGGCTAGCGCCATCTGTTGGAATTATTCTCTCCTCACTTTTTAGCATGTTTTGCTAGGAATAATTTGAAATCATTTCGTTGGATGCAAGGGTTTAGTCGTAAATTAAGCAGTGCTGGAAGATTCTGACATGGGTGATAAGTTGGCTTTGAAATTCTAACGTAATTCGCTGAATTATGAGAGAATTTTTTTCGTGATGAGCTAAAAGAGTTTCTTTACCATCTGCGTAAAATGTGCCATAGCTTTTCGCGCAAGCTCCAGGGGGTGACGAAGGGGGTACTGTCGTGACCTTCAAAGGTCACGGTACTGTGGTTTGAGACTGTATTGCATCAGAATAACTTAGATACACCATTGCTAAAGATTTTCACGTTGCAATTTTTTTTTTTTATTGTTTTGGAATAACGTACTCTGTACTGTTTTTCTACATGTCATTATCGCGGGAAAATCAATGTGTATCTTTTGTTTCGATTTTGTTTCAAAACTTCTTCGTGTCATTGTGGACGATTTTTTTTTTTTTTTCATGTTTTTGAAGTCCTGATTCCACGGGCAACGCCGTGCGCGTTCTGCTAGTTGGTTATAAATTCCGCGCATTAGGTATGTACTTTCTTTTTAATGAAAATTATTCCTGGTTCTTCTCTTTTTGTTTACTTTACAGCAGTTCTAAATAATCAATTCGCTTTTTAAAAATATTATTTGCTTCTTTTTGTTGTTTAATAGGAATTTTCGATGAATGAAAATAAATGATATTTTGGGTTTATTTATATCTAGTTAGAGCCGAGTTTTATGTCTTGTTTCTTTTTTCTCCTCACATATCAAACTAAAAGGAGGAAATTTAGTTTTATTAAAAATACTTCTCGTATGATTCAGAGCTGAGCAAGAAGAGTTTTTGAGTTTTCCTCTTGGTCGTAAGCTAAAGATTCTTTCCAGAGCAAAAGTGATAGTTTTACGGAATGATTTTAAAGCTAATGTAATGCCTGGTTTTGCTGCTGTCGGATGTACGATACATTCTAGAAATTCGAAATGCAAAAGCATTTATTTTCACTCATTTCCGAAAAATTTGGATATGTAAATGCAAAAGAAAAAAAAAATCTCTTTAATGTTACATATGTTACATGACGCATATGTTTGAATTTACTCTCGCATTCACGACTATCATCGTGATTTAAAATTTGAATTGCTTGTTTCCCTTCAAATAATAACAGTTCTGAAACCAAAAACTATTGTAACATTATTTTTGTCATTAAATGAAATGACGAATCAAAGATTTAATCAGTTACAGAGAAACAACTCTAAATTAGAATGAAAGAAAATCTTCTAAAAAGTGCTATAGGCGATTTTATTGTATTGTTACGGAAATAAGCTTTGGAAACTACTTAATTGATTGCCATCGAAACGGAAATATTCTAATCAAAGGTATTTAATGTAAGTTTTGTTATTATTATTCTGTTTAAGATACATTAGACAACCGTTTATTACTAGTATTACAAGCAAATATTGATTATTGCATTGCTCGAGAGATTTTATTCAATATGCGTTTATTATTCTGGGTGTGAAAATGTGATATATATATATTAAAGATGCAAAATATATGTGTATAATTCAATTACGAATTGTGCGATGAAAGCAATTCTGCAAAAAATAAGTTATTTTTACTCATATTTATCAAAAATTAGAAGTTAATTTTAAGGAATTTTTCAAAGATATTTGATTTCATTTTTTACTTCATGAAGTAACTGAAAGACTATTATTTTAACGAATGTGTAATTTATAATCGCAAGTAAAATTATTCTCAACTGTCCAGTTTTTTAAAAATCATCCAGTGTCTCAGATAAATTTGTTTTTAAAAATTATATACCCATACGACGTAATTATTTCTTTATTTCTTACATAGAGATAATATCAGAAAGATCAGTGAATTTTATTAAAATTTTCGATTAAACACTCCAAATTTTTATTATTTCCATATTTTGATTTCTTCGTGATGTGTGACTCTTTAACAACGTTTCTGCGAAAAGTCAGACTTATAAAAAGCTTTTCGGTTGCTAAAAAAGATCTCAAATATTATATTTATTCCGTTACGTAACACTGGGACGAAGCGATGTGCTCCCAATGCGACGCCATCAATTCAATCTCTCTCTGTGAGCCTAACCTTCATACTCTCAAGTAACCTTGGTTATCCCCTTGTAATGAATTATCAGTTTCGACCGTTGCCGGTTGTAAACAAACCGGTAGTGCCATCGGCAGGAAAGAAATTCACCTCTTTTTTCCGCCACGTCTATTTCCGCCTTAGCGTTTTATATAATAGATTATATTATTTAAGGAGAAAACGGCTTCTAATCGTAAACATCACAATAATAGTTTTCTAAATAGTTAAAATATTTAAGTTGAATTTCATTTAGTTCAAATATTTTGCGAATAAAATTAGCCTAATATTAACATAATATGATGGGCCCTAAGTTCCGAAGGTAATATATGGACAGCTATCGTCTCGGGTTTTTAGCGTAATTTTTGAACCAATTCTTCTATACAAAAAAAACTATATAGGGTATAATTATAATATATATATATTATTATATATCCAACCTTTAGAGATAGGCATATACTTCCAATTACTAAAATACTTTAAATGTAAAGAATTATATTTTTGCTTTTTGAGTACATAAATGTACTACTGAAAAAAAATACGAAGCCTAAATTTTTATATAGTCCTCCGCTTCTATTAGCATATTTAGTAAAACATTTTCGACACACTGACACTTTAAACAGAAAAATATTTCACGCTTTCGTGACTAAAACTTACCGAGTAATGAAGCTTTGAATATCGCTTTTTTCGACGATTTTAGACCTTCTCAATAGCCATCTCCAGGAAGATCCTCCAATCAACTCGCAGCGCTTGTTAGGGATGAGAAAAACCTACCGGTCTTAACCGAAAACCGTTTTTTTTTTCGGTTAACCGGTTTTTTCGGTTATTTTTTTTTTGTCTCCCGATTATAACCGGTTATTTTTTAAAAATCAAATAACTGGTTAAAAAAACCGGATCGGAAGATAGGCTCGATTTTACGTTCTATTAGTCTAAAATGTACAAGTTTTGAAGCTTTGAATTTTATCATCTTAGGCCAATCACCGACAACCGCTTCCTCGAGGCATCTGTTGGTTAGCGGAGTACTGAAAGATCTTTATGAACACATAAATATTGGTCTATGGAAAAATTTCCCGTAGAAACAATGTTTATAAAAAATTTTGTTTACAAACAACGTTTTTTTTTATAGGAAAAAACGAAAACCGGTTATTTCAAAAAACGGTAATTTTGAGCGGTTATAACTGCCAGGTTAAACCGGAGGTGAAAAAACCTGAATTACCAAAAACCGGTTATTTTCGCAATAACCGCCATCCCTAGCGCTTGTTCGACGTGGCCGCTGATGGGCCTAAGTTAATGAAATATAAGGCTTCGTAAATCGGACTGTTTTAGTCGCAACCCAGATAGCACGTAAGTTTGCAGCAAGTTTGATTTTGACTTGATATTCCCTTGTCATGGCAAAATTTGACGCGTCAAACTTGAAACGAACTTGTAGCAAGTTCACTGTGACAACTAGCGCCACCCTCGCTTGCAACGCATTTGCTACAAGTTCGATGTGACAAATAGCGCCACCTCCCTTGCAAATCAAACTTGCTGCAAGTTAGCAAAACAAGCTTGATGCAAAGACAGCACAAAGAGATAATTATCTTTGTCTCTGTTTAAAAAAAAACATCCGATTTTTAATAGCGTCTCCTAGACCGTCCTTCTTTTTATTAATTCAATAAATCAATGATAATTTGTAAAAAAAAACTAACTTTTTTTATAAGAAAATTTTTAAACATTTTCCATCTTTTTACTAAATATATCACTCGCACTTTAAAGAAAACTATATCGCCTTTTTCTTAATGTTGAAATTTTAACGTTTATAAACAAAATTAAATCTAAAAAACAGTCAATGTTTGTTGAAAAATAATAACTTAGACATTTTGTCCCATTTTAAAGTAATTACTTTTGAACTCTAATTTCATAATTTTATCTACCAGCAAAACATAGTTAATAGCGAAAATCGCTCTCTCTCTTTGACTTCAAATCATATTCTCAACTCAAAAAATTAATGAAATCAAGAAAAAAGTTTAAAATAAATCGTATACGAATCGAATCGAACGATGTATTAGCGAAATCTATCTCCTCCTCTCATAGCCGATTTGGCCGAGTGGTATCGACGTCAGTCTTCTAAGCGGTAGGTCGCGAGTTCTATCCCGGGTTGTGTTCGTATTTTATTTTTGCTATAATTTGCAATGAGTTTGCACGACAAGCTTGTGGTAAGCTTGCTGCAAGTTCGTTCCATGGTGATTTCGAAGCTTTCGTTAACTTGCTGCAAGCTTGCACTCTTGTCATGACAAGTTTGTGGCAAGCTTGCTGCAAACTAATATTGCTATCTGGGAGAGTGGAACTCTTTTTTGTTTTAAATGTTAGTGTGTCAAAAATATTTTACTAAATATGACTAATAGGACCGGATGAATGTATAAAAATTTAGACATCGTAATTTTTTCAACAGTACATTTATTGACCCAAAAAGCATAAAATATAATTCTTTACGTCATTCGAAGCATTTTGTCAATTGGAAGTAGATATGCCTATTTCTAACGGTTTAGAAAATAGCTATGGAGCTACGTTTAGGGTGGACATCTGCATATAAAAATAAAATTGCCAGCTCGAAAAGAACAAACTTTATCATGGCCATTTGCAATGTTGTTTTTATCGAAAAAATCTCCTTATAAAAATTCTAACTTCAATGTCAGAAAATTTTGTATCGGAATGTATGCTTTTTTTTTAATAACTAAACCTTTTGCTCCTAGCCTGTTCGTCACAGATATGGATTACCTTTTTTATCCCTCATTTTAATATTTAATAATGTAATTTATAATTCCGCGAACAAGTTAATAATTTTAAACTACAGACTTTGACTAACACTTTAGCCTAATCATTTTAGAATTCTCGAATCTCCAGTTATCATTACAGAGGCAAAAAATGTTAAGTGTATGTTAGATAGAACATAATTTGCTGTACTTTTAACATTATTGTGTTTATCAAAAGTCTCATTCACAAGACTATGCTATAAAAATATTTATTTTCTAACGCCTGGCCGCAGTTGTTCTCGTGTAGCTGCCAAAACTGCAAGTTCATGAAAAACAAACGAACAAACCATACACTGATTATATTTTAACACACACAAAATATCCGTTATTCTACTCTCTCTCTCCGCCAGAAACTTTACCGTTATTCTTAAATTAACCAACAAACTATCCGTACATTGATTCTGTTTAACACACACAAGCATCCGTTATTCTACTCTCTCTCTCTCTCTCCGTCCGAATATACATGGCGCAATTTAGCCGAGAATGGCTTTTGCGACAAAAAACCGAAACAAACAAACCAACCTCTCTCCGCCCGAAACTCTACAGTTATTTCTTAAATTAATGGTAGAGTTTCTTCAAGGGGTAATATCCATTTTACAAATCTTAGATCATTTCTTAATTTTTTTTCATGCCCTTCCTGGATCAGTTCTATTCTGTGTATTCACTTCGTACGCATGACTTTTTACATCAAATCATTTGTCCTTGGGACACGAATATCAAGCTTCATGCGTCTTCTCTCCGTAATATAAATTTAATGGTAGCAATCAAAGAAACTGAGATAATGAAATTTGGAAGTTATCAAATCAACTACGCCTTATATGGACGAGGTGATTGCCTAAGTTAATGCTTGGTTATTTCATGACAAATTTCTCGATCTTCCTTGAATTCTCATTAAAGGATTAAAAGGAACTACATCTTTAACCGGCACCCCTGAATTTTGATGCTAAGGGCGAAAGACAAATTCGGCAGGAAATTTGTGCGAATTAGATAAAAACTTTGCTCATGCAGTTCCTTTATATATATTAAAATATTTATATACAGTTAAGTGCAAGAAACTGTGGATACAACAGATGAGTTTTATTATGTTATATTTTTAAATGTAACTTGTAAATCTAAAGATTTCAATCCAAGAGATTAGGATCTAATGCCATTGAGAAAAATCCTTACTAAATTTTTATAGATATTGAAACAGAAAGTGAAGAAAAAGAATTTTATCCCTCAAATAACCAAAATAATAAATGATAAAATTTTCAGGAAAATTGATTAAAAATTTATTAACTATCTAAAATGGAAAAAATAACGGATAAAAAAATCAGTAAATAACTGCCATTTAAAAGAAACATCGTAATTTTATATATATTATTTCATATATTAATTTTTTTAGAATTCTTTTCAAAATTCGTTCTAAATACGCTTTTCTTTAGTACTATACCAAGAATAGCCATTTCGGGGCTCGTGAAAATAAAATTGTTAATATCATTTTATGAATCTAATTTAAATATTTAATTTAATATATTCCTCCGAGATTAATTGTTTTGAAAGTTATAGAGCAACATTTATGAAGGATCTTGGCTGTAGAATATCACATATACTTACTGAAAAGTACAGTTTTTAGTACAGACTCTGTCTGGACTTTGATGCAAAAACTTTTTGATGCTTTCTCAAAGGCTTGATTTTGACGTATTTTATATTAAAAAGGTTTTCAACCATGTTCCAACAGCAATTGTTCTAAAGGATTATTAGAATAGCGTATGAGAACTGTAGTCGTCCCCTCATTATTCTGTTGATATCTTAATGGTGAAAAGCTGCAGCATTTCTTCGTGCAAGCGCATAGGCAGAGGGAAAATTATGCCGATACAGCATCTGCATTGCCCTTGATGCAGAAGGTTAATTCTCAATTGAATCATGTAATTGTTTAGTGTGTGCCTTTGATATATCGTATCTTTGATTGTAAATTAGATAAAACTTGTAAACATCATACAGCCGAAATAGAAAATGAAAAAAAATTACGAATTCTCCAGCCTGACGTTGATTTTCTTATTTTTTTAGATATTAATTTGGTCCCTTGGTAATAGACGACCAGAGATGAAGATTGCGTCACTTTTCAGATTAGTTTTAGTATTTGGGGCTGCAAGTTCTGACAGTTTGGGCAAGTTAATAGAGACACATTCAGGACCAGTCCAAGGATTTTTAAACGATGTCAGTGAAGATATCGTGGAAGTATTTTTAGGTATACCCTTTGCCGAGCCTCCAGTTGGAAATTTAAGATTCCAGAAACCAAAACCTGTGAAGCCATGGACTGAAACCTTGGAAGCCACTAAGATGCCCCCAGCCTGTATCCAGTACACGTCATATCCCTTTCCTTGGGTTGACACCCTACCAGGCAAAAGCGAGGATTGTCTTTACCTGAATATTTATACTCCTATTAATGCCAAAAATGGAAGTAATTTGGCAGTTTTATTTTGGCTCTTCGGAGGAGGATTCACTTTTGGATCCAATCGGATGGAAGTTTATGATGCAAGTGCGCTCGCGGCCCATGGGAATGTGATTGTGGTAACCATCAATTATCGGTTGGGTGCTTTTGGATTTCTAACATCTAATACGGAAGATGCTCCAGGAAACGTAGGTAAGACCCACTAAATAAATTCCATCTAAATAATAAGATTTATTGCTCAAGTTGAGGAAGAACTTGAGGAAAGCAACTTCTTGAACAGTCTTGCTACTAGCAACCAGCGGTGGGTTTATAGGTTTTTTCGCCCTAGGCCAGAGTACATAATTCTGCGCCGCATTCCACTTCAGAAGGTTGTTCAACACGTGGTTTACAGTCACTTAAAGTGTGAGAGAGAAATAGAAAATGCTTTAAGCCTGGCCTGTAACTGAGAAAGACAACTGTAGAGATGGATAGAGTACATGCACTCAAATTATTATTTAATGTATGTGGATAAAAATTTAAAAAGCAGTACTTTATATGACCTTTTCAAAATAGTACTAAAAATTGTTTCAAATGTTCAATATTTTTTAAATTGAGTTCTTATTATTTCTGTAAATAAGTTGTCCACACTTACCGTGGTTCAATAGCTAATTTCTAAACCGTTAGAGATAGGCATATAGTTCTAACTTTAAAAATGCTTTAAATAAAGGGCAGAATTATATTTTATGTTTTTTGTGTCACTAAATATATTTCTGTAAAAGTTAAGAATTCTAACTTTTTATACGGTCCTCCGGTCCTATCAGTCATATTTAGTAAAATATTCTTGACACTCTAACATTTTAAACGGAAAAAAAAGTCCCACTCTTCTGCAACTAAAATTGAGCGAGTTATGGAGCTTTCAATTTCATGATTTTTAACCAATCAGCGGCATCGTCGAGCAAGTACGGTGTATTGATCGTCGTCGAGGCGGCTATTTAAATGGTGTAATTTGGTCTAAGTCATAGATGTTCAAAGCTCCATAACTCGGTCAGTTTTAGTCGCAGAAGAGTGGGACTTTTTTGTTTAAAATGTTAGAGCGTCAAAAATATTTTACTAAATATGATTGATAGGACAGGGGGAATGTATAAAAATTCAGATTTCGGAATTTTATCAGGAATATATTTATTCATTCAAAAACAATTATTATAATTCTTCCCTTCATTTAAAGCATTTTTCCAATTGGAACTATATGCCTATTTCTAACGGTTGAGAAATTAGCTACTGGACCACGAAAAGTGCAGACACCTGTATGCGCCCTAGTCCGTGGCCTAGGTTGGCCCTATGGGAAATCTGGTTTTACTCATATCATCTCAGATGAAACGGTAAAATTTCTAGAAATACGTTGAAGTGTTTATTTTTCCAAATAATCAATTTATACCGTTTAATTATACATAAACCTATTGAAGGATTTCATTTCAGACTGATAAATTTAGTATTGTCATCTATTCAAATATGGTAGCATAAATAATGATCAAAAGATATAAAAATCGAGTAATGAAAGGTGGCGAATTCAATAACATTTTATTTGAAATTTATAACAAAGTTTATTTTGAACAACATTTTTAATGAAAAATCAAAAATAAACTTTTTCTTCCAGAACAAAGACCGTTCGTCTTTGAAGTGATTGCTTTCGTTTAAACTAACTTGAAGATTACAATTTATTCCAAGTTTCAAAAATCTTATACTTGCTCAGGCAAATAAAACAAAATTTCGTGGTAGTTTAAATGAAAAAGGCGTCATGTGAGAGTTAAAGTTAATCAAAAACAATAAATAAGACAAAATCGGAATTAAGTTTCAAGCATAACTATATGGCTATAATGATCATTAAGAAAAGTTTTCCTTTCATTTATAGAAATATGCTCTGAGATGACTGAAGACGCTCCTCTCAGACGTAATGTCTATTTCACCATTTATTTACTTGCTTAAATAATTATAAAAAAAATTTATTATAAAGAAATATAATCCTGGTGATAATGGTAGCTGAAAACACAGAATAAACACACTGAACAATAATTTTTTTAATATCAATTTCCAACAGTGTCTGTATTCAAGTCGTTGCTCAATAATCATTCAGCCAAATGCTTTTTTTTCTCTTAAATTATATATAATAAGAACACATACATAAATCCACATAAATTCCACTAACAGTGAACAAACCTGCACCTAGTTGCCGATACAGTGGCGTACCTATGGCGGCGGCACTTAGAAAGGGACGGAAAAATCAGACATGCAGGAAAACAATTTTATAACTAAGAAGAGCAGTGAAACCAGTTCAATCATTATGGATATAAAAAAATAGCTATTGTAATTAATTCATATTTTTCGCCCTTTTTTCGGTAAATTGCCGGTAAGTGAAAGAGTCTGGGGGGAAGCACGATTTGACAACATATCTGTAGATATCAAGGGCCTCAAACGACGAATTGCGTTATTAAATAATTTTTTTACCCCTGGAATGCATTATTTTTTATTTTGAGGTTTATGTAACTTGTACAGGAAGGGTGGCATAATGAAAGTTGCAAGTACGCCTCTGTGCCGATATTGCAGAGTGTTTCAATAGATCGTTTACAAACTTAAAGGTAGATTCGGCATGCAGAAACGAGTCATTTTTACTATAAAACAGGGGCTCTTTGTCAGTGAATTAAGTAAAAGAAAACGATACACCAAATAAAGTACACTGTAAATGTTTAATGGAATACAAACTCACAATAGCACATAGCGCAGTTGCGTGAGTAACAACATAGGTAACATATATCGCCTCGGACGGCAAGTCCTATGAACATAGGTATGTTGTTGATGCCGCATCCTACTTGCCACAGTGTCTGTCATGCTGCGTACGACTTGTACTGTTGGTATTAATGCAATTATGTTGCTGTGCTATTGAGAATTTGCATTCTATTAATTCTATGAAATAGACATTTTATTGGCGTATCTTTTTCTTTGACTTCATTCACTGACAAATATGCCCCTGTGGCTGTCGCCCTTTGCGTTTGCAGCCCCCGTGTTCTATTGTAAAAATGTATCTGAATGCCTGATTATCCTTAAGGTTTGTGAATGGCCTGTTGGGACACCCTGTATAATTAACTTAAAGAAAGGTAATGCAGCGTTATGAATCCATGACATTTACTGAAATTCAACTACGACAGAGCCTCTTAAACTCTTCTTCTAGCGGCGCTGTTTCAGCCTGAAAAAATATTCCATGATATCATTTATGAGCGAAAGGTTCATTCGGAATCCTATGCATACATGTAAATAGGAATAAAAAATAGAAAAATTAAGAACTCGAATTAGTTTGTGTTTATTTACAAGATTTCAACAATACATTTCTTATCCAAATATATTCCTGTGTTTATGTAGCTAACAATATTGAAGAATCTGGCATGAGAACCCTCTGTCAATGTTTTCCCTAACCAAAAAATGTAACTACGTGACCCCATTTGGAGTCGAGATCCACAGTTTTTAAAGCCTTGAACTATGATCAATTACTACTATGGCAGCAGATAGCTCTTTTAAAACAATTAAATTCATTACTTTAACATTACACCTTCACAAAATACTTAAAAGAGGTAAACATTTGGAATATTAATTATTAACAAAAATTTAGACCTTGGGGGTTGGGTACATATTCATTTGCTCGTCTCTCATCTCAGAGTGACTTGTCGCAGATCACGTCGTTCGGTTGCGGCATTCTTACTGGTGGTGCCTGTCCTTGGGAAGCCCGCGAATTTGTCACACTACATGTTCAACAGAAATTGAGAAATGATACATGCACCGCCATCTGTATGCTTATTTAAAATCTAATAAATGCATAACATTACAATATTGATAAAGGATTACGTGAGATTATATAAGCCAAGTGAAAACGAATTGAGATTATCTCATTATTTAATCATCAATGATGATTTTTTTTCAAATTATTGTTTTTGAAAATAGTTAACGTTGTATTTTGGCTGGTATGCAAAAATTCAAAAAGCATTCAACAGTAATTTTTGTTTTATTTCAGGCATGCACGATATAGTAATGGCACTTCAGTGGGTGAATGATAATATCGAATCATTTGGTGGTGATAAGGAACGAATTACTTTGCATGGTGAAAGTGCAGGTTCCATAGCCATCAGTCTGCTTTGTACTTCTCCCCTCACCAAAGGTCTGTTCAGCAAAGCCATCTTGCAAAGTGGTACAGCCATTTTTCTCCTGTCCAATCAACTGAAACCTAATCTGGCTCTCAGTCAGCGTCTAGCCGAAGCTGTTGGCTGTGCATCTCAAGATAAAACAATTGAGAATGATCCAGAATCAGTAGTTGGCTGCCTAAGAAGTAACACAATGATCAAACTATTTATTATACTTTTTGTAATTCTATTTATTAAAATGAAAAGTTGAGGAAATTACGGGAAATACTCATGTTAAAATAATTTTCAATTAAGAGGTTATTAAAGTGAAAATAATTTTACTAGAACATTTCCAGATTCTTTTTATATAATCATATATATAAAGCAATAAAATGCTTCATACAATAAATGCCAAATACCAGATTTTCAATGAAAAAAATTAAAATGAAATCTCTTCAAAAAGAGACAAAGGCTTAAAAGAATAAATAGAAACCTTACGCTCGCCCATACCCACTCGCTTCTTGTGTTCATGATCGAGGGATTTCATTCGGAATCTCGGTTTCCCAGGCGATTGGAGGTGAGTGCGCAGGTGTGCATGTTAAATCTTATGTGGAACAAACCTATTCTGAAAACGCCGTCCCGTTGGCTTAGATTAGTCAGATTATTGATCCGTTTTGAAGCTACATGCTGGGTATTTTGTGGCGGAACCCACAATTTTAAACCGCGGCAGATAATACCCGATTAGTCATTTTCCTCCCCAAGTTTCCACATCACATTATCAAGAAGACGTTTAACTGGCATTGGCGTCAGTGGGGGGACCAAAGGGCCAAGGACCCCCGTCGGGGGTGCTGTGCCCCCTGGGAGTCGGGACAAATTTTTGTATCCCGTACACGCAATGGGATCTTCAACTAGTAAATCAAACTAGGAGGTCATACGTCCTCCCTCTGGTGTGGTGCGGAAGTTTGGAGAGGAGGTGCCAACTCAGGTGTCGTCCTTGTCACCTAACTGCAATTCAAAATTACGAGGTCGGTCTCAAAATAGCCCTCGTGTTGCTTCAAAACTGGAAGTTAATATAACTAAACAAACTCAACTATTAGATAAAGATCTGTCGAAAATTTGAGAGTCCAGCAGCCCCTTGTACAGCAGGTGATGCCCTCCCGCCGGGCGAAATCACTCCTGCGTTTGACCGCGATAGATTTAACATGCACCAAGCCCGCTTACATGGGGAATCTGACAGAAATATGCCCCGAACCTGACACCAGTCCCGAAGCTCAGATTGTACCAACAGGTTATCGCAGCCTCGCTCAGCGTGAGCATGGTTTTCCAATCTACTATTCCAGCAGTTTCCAACCTTTTGGGTTGTGCGGACCACCTGTTGTGCAAAAAATATTTTGAGGCACACTAACTAAATATGCAAGTAAAAAAATACAAACACATATAATTATATGCAAAAACATAATATTATATGCACTTATATGACAATACTTAGTAAAGCTTACTGTAAAAGATCGAAAATATATTGTTTATAAAGCAAAAAACGAGAGACGACTCTTGAAGCACCCCTGACAAGCATTCCGCGGCCCACTAATACGCTATCCGAGGCCCACAAGTGGGCCGAAGCCCATATGGGTTGGCAACCGCTGTAATATTCAGATTTATGATATCCATCGCCAACAAATCTCATTTCGTTTCAAAAACTAAAGTTAAATAATAAATCATCAGAAGGAGAAACTTACCTTCAATGTGCGTTTGTGGTGTATGTATGTTCTGCTCTTGAAGTTTAATAGAGTAAATTTCAGCAATATAATTGCATATAAAAAGTAGCTGCGCATATCTTCTAATATTTCACATCACGTTATCTTACACTGTGTTGGAATATCACACATATTTTCCCTTCCGAAAAATGTTTAATGAATTTCAAAATTAATTCGGCGGTGAAAATTTGTTATATATCCAAAACGAATAGACTCCATTGATTTGGGTTTTATATTCCTTGTGTTATTGTAATAAGTTCCCGATTCTATTTCCCGGGAACTATTTCTATTTTAACTCAATTCAGTAAATATCTAAGACGCATTTATTTAATACTATTCTTTTCCCTTTCCATCGATACCTTAGGCAAAAATGCCACTCATCTTGCTCACGTCCTCTGGTCTTTCAATCCTACGTCTACCCGGTCCTTCTTTCCGCAATACGATGACGATCTGCTTCCCGGAAATGCCTTGGACGAAATCCGTAGCGGAAACTTCCACAACGTTCCACTCCTGATCGGCAACAACAGAGACGAAGGATCTTTCCAGATCACCACAAAAGATCCTGAAGTATTTGGGTTCTTTGGACAAAAGAATCCCATCGTCAATAAAACACAGGCAAACAATATGATACGAAGCATTTTTGGTAGCTATGATAATCCTGAAAAATATGTTCAACACTATCTGGGCAGTATACCAGATGATGATTATGATGCCATCAGGAGGCAAGTTTACACTGCATCTGGGGACAGCAGTCTTTTGTGCGAGACAGTCTACTTTGCTGAGAGCTATGCCGATAGAAAAAATGATGTCTACTTTTACTTATTTTCTCACAGACCGAGTAATACCGTTTGGTCTACTTGGATGGGAGTGGCACACGCTGAAGAGGTCCAATTTGTCTTTGGACGGCCCATTAGGAAACCTCAGCTTTATGAACCTGCTGAGGTAGAATTAAGCAAGAAAATGATTGAGGTCTGGACAAACTTTGCAAAAAATGGGTAAGTAATTATTACGTATGCATTGCTGTTAAAATAATAAAATTCGTTATTTCGGGAAATACCGAAATATTTTATGAAACAGATGCAATCAGTTAAAACATAGCATGCTATTGTGTTCTGTACTTTAAAATGTAATTTTGTAGAACAGCTACCTAAGCTCTGTTTAAGAGTAAAATAACATAATAAATAATTTGTTTAATAATTACGTTTTGCGAAGTTTAATTAAGTGTCTAAACAAGATTACAAAAACTTTAAAATATTATTAAGATGATCTGAATAATGAATTGTTTAAATGATCCAAAAAAAAGACATAATAAAAGAATGTTAGAATCTTTATTAAGCATTTGGCATGTGAAGAAGAACAATACTTTGCTTAACCGAAAAATTATGTTCTTATTTCACAATTTAACATTCCAATGTATTAAATAGCTGCTTATAACATTGAAGTGATAATGAATTGAATAACTAGTTATTTCGTAGAATAACTAGTTAATATGATGAATTATTAATTTATTACACACTGTAAATGAGGTCATACATTGTTGCATAAGAAGAAAATACTTTTATGAAATATAATTATTAACTTCAATGATAAAAAAAATACAAAATACGATTCACTGCTGTCTGTACGTTTTCAAAGAGTCTTCTCGAAAATTACTTAACTTGCACTTTTTTTTGTTCTATAGACAGTGGTTCCCAACATTTTGAATTCTTGGCTCTCTTGCTGAATCTAGATTTTTTCAAGGTGCCCTATTTAAAATTCCAAGAAATTGTTGGAAAATATTCAATAATTTTTGTATAAATTAGGTAAAAATAAATAAAGCATATTGTTACAAAAATCGTTCTGTGGGTGTATGGTGGAAACAGTCCAACACGCAGGATAATGGAGAATGAATGTTTATTCACAAATATGCAGGAAAAGCATGTAGCACAGTGAAAGGGAAAATACCTCTTATACAGATTTGCAACACAAATAGACAACAATTCACTAGAAACAACAGTAACAGCACTTTCAATAGAGCTCAGCTCACCGGCTTTCCAGCGCGCACTGCCGACAAAACTCCAAAGTCGTTCCAGTCGATCAACGCACTACTACTCAATACCGCTCGGCGTCTAACTGCTTACTAGCTCGCGCAGCGGATTAAACTCCAAGAAGGGATTCGCACTCCAAAGGCGATCCCAGTCTATCAGCACGCTCAAGTCGATCAACAAGCACTCCGTGATACAAGCGTACTCCTTATATAGTCTCCCCCAGCAGGCCGTGACATAACATGGAATCATCTAGTACATTCAAGCGTATCTCCACTCCTAATAGAGATATCGAGAATATTCCAGCACCTTTGAGGTCCCATATTTCGTCACCGAAGTCGCCAAGTTTGTCGCTAAGTTCAGTGGTCCAGTCCTGGTTGTTTCCACTCATTCCATTCTTACCTCTGTAAAACTCTCTTTCCAGCCATAAGACTAACATTGCTGGGAAGCGACTTTCCATGTTCGTACCAATATCTTAGGTGTCATAAAAATTTATTGAACAAATTTTACAAATATAATAAACAATGGATGGATGAGCCAATTGATCTCAATCCATTTTCTCAAATCGTGAAATTAAGCGATTTTGTTTCCTCGTTTCCTTTTCCACATTGATTTTCGTGCGATACTTTGACTTTATGACAACTACCGAAAACCCAGCTACCCCTCAAATAAGAAGTAGCAAATGGAATAAAAATTCACTGATATTTAACACTTAATGAAATTCATCGATTACTAACAACCAAAAGTTAAAGCCAACTATTAGCTCTCACCAGCTTTCTTCATGTCGTGTCCTATGAAACGGAATTAAAAACATAAATAAAATTATAAAATTTCGTGGCCACCCCTGTGAAGAAGTCGATGCGCTCCAGGGCGCTTAGAGAACACTTTGTGAACTACTGTTATAGCAAATTCCCCGATGAAAGAAATTATGTATATTATTTATAAAAGTGCTCAGATTAATTAAGGATTTTTGTCATTTTTTTTTTCAGCCTGTTCCAGCAGTATGGGTCTTGTCGCTTGATTTAGAAAAAAAAGGGGAGAAATTAAATACATTTTCTTTCTAACACCTCCTGATAATATTAATGAAATGTTAAAACTCAAGCAGCTTGTAAATTGCTTTTTTTTTTCACTTAAATATCGCATTATGGTCTTTCTCAACATTTACCTACTGTATATTTACAGCTGGACACAAGTTGCGCAATTCGGAACTATCTCCAAAATACACATTTTTAGATACATTTCATAAACTATGAAATTATTACAGAATAAATTCATGCTGCATGAGCCAAAATTGATTATTGCATGTTAAATAGACTGTCGTGCAATATATTGTAGTTGGTTTAATTCCGCATAGTAAACTACACACACTTTAAACAATGTACAATTGTTTGTAAAAATGAGCCCGAAATTCATCAAATGGCAGTTGGTTCCTGATTGCAGAACTGCGTCCAGTTAATCTTTAAGTCCCTGACCAGAAATCTAGTTTTACTGAATTAATCAAATTTTGTTATTTAACAGCATTAGCGTCAGGCATATCCCTTATAAACAAATATGCTACGATATTATAATATAATTTGAATTGAATATAATATATTACATGACGTGCATTTGCTTGATTTTAGCTCCATGAGAACGGCAAACAATTGTGAAACTTGTCAAATTATATCACTTAAGGTTGGATACAGTCTTTCTTCGGTGTCGGGCTAGTTTAAAAAAGGAAAAAAAAAAAAAAAACTAGCATTCAAATATGACAAGCACTCTTGTGAGCCAATACGAGGTACGGCTAGAAAATAATCGAATTAATACGTTAAAGCTTTCCAATTTTTTGCAATTTTGACACCATCTTCAATGTACTCCCCTAATATTGTTATCCTACCCCTATCCCTATCCCTACACTGCTCTATACGAATTTTACATTGATCGAAGCAGTATTTCAGATCATTTCCTAAAATCCCTTCCACTGCATCTACAGTCTCAAATCTAATTCTTTTTAGTGGTGACTTGATCATGGGAAATAAAAAGAAGTCACACGGACGAGATCCAGTGATTAGGAATAGTGTTTTACGATGGAGATCCCGTAATTGGCCAAAAACATCTTGACAGACAATGAATTGTGGGCTGTGATATTCTCCTAGCGAAGAAACAATGATTTGTTTTCCCACAGCTCTGGGTTTTTTCTACGTACCCATTCATGTACAGCAGTATAACACTTATGAAATTTATTCAATGATATAAAACCGACCCCGACACAGCCTAGGCGACTGGGCTTAAGGCTTGAGACAGGTTGGAAGGGGGAGGACATTTGCGTAATAGTGTTGGTTAACTACTTGTCCTTTAAGCACTTGATCAATGTACGCAATCTCTCTGATGTCGAAAAAAATTTGTCCAACTTGGTCAATCAGATCGTGGAACGTCGTCAATCTCTCCTCCACCCTCTCTGAACTTTTTGATAAAATCCGCCATTGGGAAGTCTGCCTACCTTATGCTTGTGAACACTGTAACTTAGAAATGCGATGTACTAGATGAATGTAATTTGGCATACTGTTTTATCACTTGAGTTGTAGTTTTGTATCAATTTTGGAGTCTATAGTATATTCGGAAAGAGGTACGAGGTGCATACTCGATTCTCTTCACTTTACTACGAAGCTAGGCATAAAACGCTCCATATTGTAGAAGTGTACAAGAAAGTCGAGGGAAGAACCCCTCTTATTCTTTAACTGTTTGTGGGCAGCGGTGGTGTAGTGGAGGTCTCGGCTTCGTGGCCGGAGAATTCCAGTTTCGAAACCCAATTCCACTGAAGTTCCGCCGTGTATGGGGCGTGCTTCACGCTAAATCTTGCTTACTCGCCAAACGTCCTCCCACTGGTGTGGTGCGGAAGTTTGGGGAGGGGATTCCAGTTCAAGCATCGTCCTCTTAATCTGACCGTGATTTAAAATTACAATCTCCGTCCCAAAATATCTCTCGTGATGGTTCAAAACGGGTCGTTAATTTATCTAAGCTAAACTAAATCTTTAACAGTTTTGTGGTTATTTGAGGGGTAGAATTTTACCTCTAGTTAGATAGTCTACCATAGATAGTTTTGCTAAGCAAGAAATGTATTATATATTTCCGTTATTCGAAATGATAAATCTATCAGTGAGGTGCTTTGATTAATTATCTTTGATTTTTCAGTAGAGAACTTCCCTTTTCATGAATACTAGTGTTTTTTCCCTCGTCAGGCATCCAGTAACGAATATTGAAGTCACCTTAAGCGTAATTATCCCCACCCCCATGACGAATATTGCCTCTATATATTCATCTTTAATTTACTGTCTCCTCAAAACGTGCAAATCTGCCTTGAGCGAAAATTATCAAAACGCCCCAGACTATCCAAACCCTTCTTGACAACTATAGACTTAATCATAACACTTACCTTAATTGCTTCAATACCTTTAATTATTACCGGTTCTTAAATATTCACTAAGAATAGTCCAAATATTTCTGTAAGTTGTTTCAGATTCTTCAGGTTCCAATACTTTCTTTTGTTTGAATTTCGGTATTCACATTAGCTATGTGGGGATCCTTGAAGATGATATTTGGTACTTATGTGCTCAATTATAACGAATTAAAATATCTCAAATTTTTAGCATGTACTCATAGTTTTCACATGTTAACTTGAAGTCAAGTACAGAAATCTTTTGTAAGTTGTAAATACTTTATAAAAATGAAAAATTGAATTGTAAGAATGATTTACAATTCAATTTTCGTGCCATGAATATGTTAATTGAGATAAATGTTGTTTATGTACTAATAATTTAAGATTACGTTTATATATGCCGCCTTTGCACATAAGCATTTCCGAGGTTCTCCAAAAAAAATTTTTTTTTATTTCCACATATACATTTTAAAGCTGACAATTACGGAAATCATCTTCGTTTTAACGCTTTACAACTTTACAGATTTAAAATGCAATAAATTTAATTACATTTATTCTTATATGATGTTTTAAATATTTAATTTAAAATGTTTTATTTCACATACAGGATCCCGAGTGAATCTTTCCACTGGCCAAAGTACTCCAGGGAAAAACCTACTTTTGTTAACGTAGACACAGATTTCAAGGGAGACAATTATGGAACTGGCCCTCATCTTGAAAACTGCAACATTCTGAGAGACCATTTTGGTTTTTAAATTTTTATTCATGCTGCATTGCATATTATACAAATGCTGTTTAGTTTTGTTACCTGTGCTTAGTGTTTTGCTGGAATCTTCGCGGAATAAAGTATTATTTTTATCCTGCTTGTTGGTCTACATTCACGTACGACCATCGGACGAATTTTCGTAACTATATAAAGCAGAAAATACACGCATGTCTGTCGGAAGAATTCCTCCTAACCGGTGAACAATTGCGACATGAAATTTGCACATGCAATTCTAGGTCAACTGTACTATTTTCAACTTTCAGAATTATTTCTTAATTTTTGTTATTTAATTAAATATCTTTTACTCAATCTTTCGCCATTAACTTTTGAAATAATTATAGCAGAAAATGATTTATATACTATCTTAAAGAGCAAGAAAATTTCCTTTTAATGATACCAGTTGAATTACCGTACAATTTCTTCTCCAGTTTTAATCAACATTTTAAAATTTATTTCAAGCACAATTTGTAACAATGTTTTCTGTTGTTGTAATTAAGTTCAAACCCATTTTCTTGTTTCATTCAATCCTTTATTCACATGTTTTTGCCTCTGTTAATACAGTTATGATAATAAGTATTGCTTTCCCATTAACTTCAAGGCAGAATTTTTATTTCCCTCTTTATTTCATAGCATGCGCACTTTTGATATACAGGCAAAGGTTATGGCGTTAATTACTCTCTCTCTATGCGATGCATCGTTTAATTTTCATAAAATTTATAAAGACCCTAATGAATGTGTTAAGTAATTTAATTCAAAGGCACTGAGCTCCATTCCTTCCGAAGCGAAAGGGCCCAAGGAGTAAAACAAGGAACACTATGCGGTGTTCTCCCGGTGAGACACACAAACACCGAAGAGAAGAGAATGGCACTTCAGATCATATGGCAATAAAATCCATGACATGGAAGTACTTCTGTTATCGCCGTAACAATGACGGAGCGAAAAATAGAATTCCAAAAGTTGCTAGACTCGTGCCAAGTGGTTCAAAGTGCGGATATAAAAAGAAGAGATATTTACCTGCCAGCCAAGGAATCAGATGGTGCGGAAGAGGGCGAATGAAATCAGCGAAAGATGCTGTAACGAAAAACTGTTTACCCCTCCGACTGTGTATTTTTTTTTTTAAATCACTTACTGAGATGCAACATTTCCAAACGTATCCAAATACCGTTCAGCCAAGCGAGTTATTTATATGCAAAGCTTTATTAGTATAACATGATCCAACACTATAAAAGCACTAACTAAACTACATTAGCCTGTGAAAATCGTAGGATACAGCAGAAAACAGACTTGCTTCCAACCCGCAGAAATAGGACAGAGGGCTAAGCACTTATAACGTTTCAAATTTAATTAGAGTAAATTCGAAATATTTTTATCCAGCAATGCCGGGTATATCAGCTACTATTTTATAACATCTAGCATATACAGCCACAGTATGCTCAGACCTAAAAGCTATTAAAATCTTTAAAAATAATTTATGATTTTGCAGCAAAGTAAACTTTTTAACATTTTTCAGTAGAGCTGTCATCAATTAAAAGCTAACAAAATGCGTAATAATCTGATAATTTCCGATACACAAGTACAGTAAAATTTCGATAAACCCTCCGTTAGTCGCGTGGGATACAAGTGTCCTCCAATAGTTTTCAAAATGCTGAGCTTCAAATCACATTCATTGTTTAGACGTCGAACTTTCAGTACCTGTCCTTGAAATACTCAGGAACAATATCGCGCAGTAATAAAAGCCCAAAACGCTTGTACACGGGAGATAAGAGAACATGAAGACACATTGGGGGCAGGTGTGCACCATGCGCCTGACCGTGCAACAGGAATTGGCAGTTGATCATTCTTCTTTTACCGTGTCAGTAATAATTCTTACTTTTTTTTTACAGCTTATAATGCTTCCCATGTGAAATTGACACCTTGCTTCGTTTAATTTTTAAAATAATTTCAATGAATTTCATTCTAAAAATCTAGTTTAACAGCGTATAACTGGTTTTCTAGATTCGAATTTGCCAAAAAGCTTTTAACAGAGATAAACTAATTTCTGCCGATTCAATTCATTTAAATAAACGGGAGTTTCTCAAAGAAATTTCACATATAAGAAGCAAGAAGTAAAGTTAAATATTTGGCTATGCTCGTGTCATAATTATTTACAATGCACTTTTCAGTTTCCATTGACGAAGCCACAGGTGATAACAAGAAAAACTAAAAGGAGTTAACATTCTAGATCAGCTATGCCGGAAAAATGATGTCTCGAGAAATACCTGTCATTGGATTATGGTTCTATCATCCAACCTTTAAAACAACTCTATTAACGCTTTTGTAATTTTCAAACACAATAATATCGATAAGGACATGAAACAACGTGATGCCATCAAAAATTTCAGTTCGATACCTATATATTTTATGCAGGGCAGCCAAATGTCTCCCTTTCAGTGGAATTAAAAAGAAGAGAAAATCTTATGTTAGGAGTCAATGATATGGGATAAAAAAAAAAAAAAAGATGCAAATCTTATGGAAGAAATAGAGACAAAACTACCCAAAAATATGATCAAAAATGCTATAATAGGGAATGTGGCGAGCATTAAAAAAATGTCGTGATTTTTCATAGCATTTTTGTAACCCCTATAAAAATATTAAAAATAGTCACCTAAATTTATTATTTTTTTTCTCTTTTTTTTGCATTTCTTAGATGTTTATTCTTTAATCTGCAACTGATATAACTTTTGTCAAAAAAATATTTGTAGAAAAAAAGGAAGAGAAAATGGGGGGGGCATATGTACACTAAGCACCTAACGGAGGATTAAACATCACCGTCCAGACCAGTGCTGCGATAGATAACCAAATAGCAGAAATCTCTAAATAAATAAATTTGTACAGTAAGGTGATTTCACTGCTGACTTGGGACAGAAATGAAAATAGAATCCTTCAAAAGTGAATAACGCATATACATTGTACTTAATTTTACAAAATGATCAATATAAACTTCAATATAAGAGCAGTAATGTAACAGAAATGACAGATTAGATTTTTTAGACGATGATGGATAACAGGAATTGGCAGTTAGAGTGACAGCTGATCGAAACATTACTGTATTTGCTCTTTACCGTGAATTCTCTAGTCTGTAGCCACCAAGGGGATTTTCTGACAGTTCATCACATTTTAACATAATGCATAACTTTTACTAGATTTGGTTTGAAACATTTTCATTCCAGGGATTTTAATTTAGACTTTTTATTTTGGGTGACAGACCTCATCCCTTCTTATATCTTAAAGATGCTGGTATTTGCATGCAATTGTAATTTAATAATAGAATTCAATTGCCACTGAACTGTCATTTTACTTTCTACCATTTACTTATATTTCTTACTAGCTGTTACCCGCGACTTCGTGCGCGAAGAATTTGAATTGCTACTTTTTTTAAATTTACGAATGTAAATGTTTCGTTATATATAGAAAGGGGAAGTCAAAAGTTCTGACGGTTGATAATACATAATTGGACGACTAATTTAATTCTCTGTTACTGTAAATTACATCATTGTACTCAATGGTATCATCTGCTCTTTGGAATATATCATCCACCATGCTATATGTCATCTGCTTCTACTGTTTAAAAGAATACATAAGACAAAATATACCTTCCTATTATAAAAACTCTGACAACCATATCATATACGTCAATGGACGATCCTAGTTTGTTTATTTTGGATTCATAGACCGTTTTCCGGTAACCTTCCGATTTAAGCAATCGCCAAATCTATTTGGCAACTGTATCAAGCGCCAAGCTGGAAATAAAGGTGAATTAGTTCAAAGTCTAACCGTTGCCTAGCAACGGAGTAGCTATAAATATTCGTTATTTCAAAATCGTCTGCACGCATTTTAAAGTTTTGGAACTTTTAAAAATTAATAACAATCGAAGGGAAAATGTCAGAGAAATAAAATTAGTATCATTGAAAAGGTAAAAATTTGAACTTTAAGATGGTATAAAAATATTTTTTGTCGGACAGTTTGCTCCGAAGTTACGGCGGAAAAACGATTTCGGTTATTTTCTAATTAACTGACTGTTTAATTAACTTTGGGACTTGGAAAAGTTCATAAGTGTCTTCCCCTTCTCTTAAATAATAAGTGTACAAAATTTGGTTGAAAACCGTCCATTGGTTTAGGAGGAGATGTGGAACATAGCCACATACATACCCACCCACATACCCACAATGACTTTTATTTATATTAAGATTATTGCTGAATAAATTTTTAGCCACAGGTTCAGTGCTCAAATATTAGGGAGGCAACTGCCCCTCTTAATATTATTTAAGGAAGGTTACATAAAAAATATAATAATATTTTTAAGAAATGCTTAAAGTACAAAATATTTTTTTATTAAAAATCTGAAGATCAAAGCAAAAGGCTTGATGCGCTGATATAAATACTCCAAGTAAATTGGAATTTTATTCACATTTACATTTTTAATTAATATAATATATATATATATACATTTTGTATTCATTAGAGCTTAACTTCCTTATCATATTGTTTCCTGTATCTCAAGCTTTTACAGTTTTTGTTTTGATCACAAGATTTTTTATTTAAAAAAAAACTTTTTAATTACTAATAAAAACATTACTTTTTAATTTATTTTTTCCTATTTTTTAATCTTTACAAAATTTCGTTATATTTATAATAATGGATTATGAAATGTATCAATTTTCCTCAAATTCATTACCAGAAAGTACCTTTCAAATAGAATCAAAACTAAATAAAATTAAGCGATTAACTTATAATAAAATTCTGAAAATATTAGAATATTGTATTAGCATCAGAAACAAGCGTCCAACAGAATTTCAGAACTCTAGCACATCGAGAAGTAGCAAAAAATCAATTACAAAATTCCCTTTTTGCAAATATGAAACAAGTCAAATTTTTAAAAAAAGCACGTAAAAATTTATTACATCAAATATAAATTAAAACAACACAAAATAAATCTTCCTCTTTTCAATTTATTTTTTGTCTCGTCACTAGATAGTGTCTTCCTGTATATCAAGTGGAGTCCTTGAAGGAGATACTTCTCCATTAGAAACAGAAAGGGCATCTGGTGACAAGGCCTCAGATTTTGCAGAGCTTTGATGCTTTTTATTGCTTTTCTTTTTTTGCCTCTCAGATTGCAAACTCATTTCATTCTCATTAAAAACTTTTCTTCTTTTTGAATTTGGGGGCTCACTACTCTCTTCATTGAGTTGAGCCCTTAAAGCTGATACATCACCACCCAAGGCTGCAACAGCATCTAGAGACACAGCTTCGGCTTCAGACTTTGCAGAGTTTCTCAACTTTCTATTGTTTTTCTTTTTTTGCCTTTCAGATTGCACATAAATTTCACCACCATTTAAAATGATACGTTTCTTCTTGTTTATCTCTTTTCTTTCCACCGTTTCATCATACTGTAAATTAATCGCAGCCTCCCGGAAAGTGACTTCCACTTGAAGGGCCAACTCCAAAACCTTTTTTTCTGAAAAAAATTTTTAATAATGAGCTCAATCAGCAATTTTTTCATAACTATTTGAAAATGATTTACAAGAAAAGTAATGCAAAAATAAATAAAAATCTATTGTTTTAATTCTGCTTTCTCATAGCTTATATTCAACTATCAATTATAATTCAGCATTCAAAATTTTTTTAGAGTTTTTCACTCCTAAACCTCTAAAATTATATTAACATGCAATGCTTAGACAATGTCATTTTTCCCCTATAATATTTTGATTACTCCCTTGAATTTTTAAATGAAGATGGGTTGTAAATAGAAATCTACATCCCCAAACCATATTGACATTTCAATTTTATTAAGTGATAAAAAAAAAAAAGATACAGTGTTGCGTAACAAAAATATTTGAAGAGGTAATATACTTCTGGTCTTTGAATTTAAATCTTTAGGCTAACTAAATGCAAACACTGCTTAAATGCATTGCTAGTGCTTCTTGCTCATTCATTCAGCATCAGCTGCAAGTCAACAATATAAATGAAATACGTAGAAGAGAACAGCACAAACACAGCATTCCTTCTCCTTAAAAAATTGCATTTTTGAGAAATTCCCCAACTCTAACTCCAATGCTATTTGCAAGTTTTCAATTTAATTTTCAGTGCTAGTATTCTTCTACTGGCTTTCTTTGAAAAACAACTTTTCTTTGAATGTTAAAAGAAAAATTAAAGTATTGTACAGATTAAAAAAATAAATAGCAGGTATTAATTTATACACCTACATAAAATCTTTGAAGTTAATGAACTTTGACTCAAGCAATAACCCACAAATTATAAAATGACTCGTATCATCAATCATAAGAACTAATGATGCCAATACACAGGATGTACAGAGTGCCTTTACAATTTCAAGATTTACTAAAGAAATGAACAAACAAATCTGTGAAAATTATTACAAAATGAGAAGTAGATACTGAAATTTGTTTGCCACAACTTCATCTCTCTAAAGGGATAATTAGTTGACAAAGCTCAATTTCTTGCGGTGTTCTCTGTAGTATGGTATCATCATTATATAGATGTTATGACATAGCAATAGCATCAGAATCTTTTGCTTTAGGTCATTTCTGTATTTGCAAAATGCCAAATAAATGAAAAAACAGTACTGAACATAACCCAAATAAAAGATACCCCCACATACACACAATACAAACTGCACATTTTCTTAAGGAATAGTTATATCTTAGAGATTCATTCAACTCTGTCTCTTTCATCAATAAAGTACCTGAAATACAGATTCACTATGTGACTACAAATTTTGAAAATGACTGAATACATGAGATAAATTGCCTTTCTAGTAGTTTTTTGAAACTGTAAAGAGAATTTGTGAACACCCTGTATTTTACATTCATTATAATATACAGAACTTATAAAATGATGTTACAATACAATGGCATCTCTATAATCTGGTATTTTCAGAAGGGTGAGTGGAAGTCATTAAAGGGGAAACAAGCCACTGCAGTTGGATGTCAGTGACCTTGATGCAACATAAATCAGGGTTCCCACTCTTATTGAAGAAAAAAATTCAAGGGCTTTTTAAGAAAATTCACAGACCTTTTATGGAAAATTTAAGGACCATAAAATTACATATTGTAGAAATTGTACTTCACTTGAAAAATTGTAAAACGTGTCTATACACTTGATATTTCAGTTGTTCTGATTTTACAGGAATCAAACTACAAATTAAAATAATATAAAAAATAATAATAATAAAAATAAGTTATAAAAAAATTTCAAAAAAACGACCATGATTTTTTTTATATTTGATGTAGGACAAGAGACAGTGTAGAAGCAATAATGAATAACAATAGAATCTTAACTGAAAACTTGAAATATATTGAGATAAAATCAAAAATCATATCCAATTTATCTTGAATATCCATAAGTCAATCTCAATTAAATACTAAAGAAATTTGCAATTAATAACAATTTTATGCTTCTTGGAACAGATCTTTTATAAATCTTTATATTATAGCTTTTAAGATCAAGCCTTGCCATTTTAGTAATTCAATCACAATATAACAATGATTCAAACAGAATAAAAACTAAATTCTTAAATCAAAATTAATTTTATTTTTGACCTTCTAAAGAGACAATAATCAAAAGTAGCTATCAATACATGATTGATTAAAATTTTAAACAGTTGAAATAAATAAAAATAAGTCACTGATATTTAATCCCCACCTAGATATAAGTTTCAAGTCTAAGCAGCGACATTAACTCTCCATACTGAAAGGTCCGAAGTGTAATGTGCAACCAACCTACGGTTCGAGAACGTCCCCCTCTCTCTGTAAAATTTCCACCTTGGGGGAAAGGGATATTTCCTAGAACTGTTAAGGAAAGTCCGAACATAAATTCACTGTAATCCTCAAAACTGGCCATTAGCATTTCAACCCCGAACCAATTTCTTTCAAATAAAACCCCTTAAGATTGTCAGCTCTCATTGCGGTTTTTGAGGGGGGGGGGGGGCCGGGGGGTTAGAGTATCCTATGAATTAGAGGGTTAAAGCCCCCATTTACAAGAGAGTACCGTTTGTTTGAAAACACCGAGGGATTCCGAAGGTCACGGACGACCCCTCTTGAACTATTTTACTCTGCAGAGGGTGAGAAGCAGTGAGGAGAAACACAAGTGCATTCCTGGAGTATTTTCAGTGACCTTCCTATTTCGCGTTGAGGAGAAAATGGGGGCGGAGATTATCGGCGGTCGCTTAAAAATTCAAGGACTTTCAAGGACCTCATCCTTTTTTCAATGACTTTCAAGGACCTAATTTCATCAAAAAATTTTCCAAAACTTTCAAGGACTGTGGGAACCCTGTAAATATTGGGCTGCTTCTAATATTCTGAATTTCATTCAGTTGTATTGATTATATATACTATTATTTTGTGCAATTAATATAAATAAAAAAGCCAGGTATTAAAGTAACGCAGTCTGGTTTGGCTACGTGCCAAACAGACTCAGACGATCTGTCTATGCCTATAAATTAGCATACACTGTTTGCAATCTTTGGCGATTTAAGTTTCCCTTCTTTTTATTATTTATGCTGCTTCACCCAGGTACGTTTAAAAAAATTCCGTTATCCATTTATGCCGATTCATTATAGTATTACTAATTGCTTTTAAAGTTCTGATTTGAGTGTTGGTAAATTAGTTCTGTTTTTTTAAGCAGCTATTAAAAATAGTTCTTTCTTAAGATTTGAATTTGTATTATTTTAATTAAAAGGGTTCTTTCTTAATATTTGAATTTGTGGTACATTCTATAGCAAAAAGTACCTTTAAAATTTTTTACTAATTGCTTTTAATTAATTCTGATGCGAGTGTTGGTAAAAATGAGTTATCTGATTTACCGCATTCTATTGTGAATCACTATTTGTTATCTTTAAAGCTTTTTACTAATTGCTTTTAATTAGTTCTGATTTGAGTGTTGGTAAATGAGTTCTGTTTTTTAAGAAGCTAATAAAAATATTTGTTTCTTAAGATTTGAATTTCTGGTGCATGTAACTTTCGTTTTTGTTAAAATAGTTCTTTCTTAAGATTTGAATTTGATTTTGCATTATTTTAATTAGACAAAATTCACAAAGAATGCTGTTTATGATGAAGTTTTTTAGTTCATACAATTTCAGGCCTTTAATGTTTAATGTTACTATATATTTACATCTAAAATTTCTTACAAATTATTTTTTCATTTCTTACGCACTCCACCAATATGCACTAGATTTTCTACTACAACTTTTGTTAGTAAATCTGTGACAATCAATTTTGAGATATTGTTGGTGTGTTAAAACCAGTCTTAGGCGGGCACAAATCTTCTAATAGACATAGGTTTTCCAATTAAAATACATTTTTTTTTTTAATGGACCTCTTCCAATCCACCATTTTTGTTAACCTGGTTCCAAATTTCTGGTCTAATAACTGTGGGATCACCAAGAGACTACAGTATTTCTCTTTCATAAAAGCATTAACAATGTTTTACTGTTGTGAATTAGATTTCAAGGGATATAAAACAAAAAAAAAGACAAAGAAAAAGTTGAGAATAATGAATAGAAAGCAATGTATGTGAAAATAAAAATGCTGTTTATATTGAATTAGAACAGAAGCACATCAAATTACCTGAAACTTTATACTCTGTCAGCTTATAATTAATACTTTTCTCTATGTTTAATAAACGATTGATTTCCTTTGGAGTCAATAAAGTCAAAGCTAGACCACCCCTGCCTGCACGAGCAGTTCTACCAACTCGATGCACATAATTAGCAGGAACTGGAGGAACACTGTAGTTGACCACTAAGTCAACCATTGGTATGTCCAAACCTATAAAAGAAACAGTAGAAGATTATAATTCGTTTGTTGGTATAACTGTTGGAATATTGGTACTCAGATATTTAAGGAATATTAATTTAATACATTTTAAGTGTTATTCATAGATGCCATAATTAAATACAGAAATTACATGGAATTCATCAACATCTCAAGTATTCAGCAAGTTCTTCATTGAATTTGCTCAATACTTGAGAATACTTCATTGAATCAATAAAAAATTCAAACAATACATTCCAAAAATAGAAGATGCTATGCAATTTGATAATAGAAGAGACTAAACAGTAAAAGGGTGAAAGACACCAATTTATGAATGGATTACATTTATATTTAATCCATTCATAAACAGGTGCCTTATGAATATCCAAATATTGTGTAAAGCTTCTTAATCAGTATTGTGTCGGTATAAAATACTTTATCACATATTGTGTAAAATTACACCAATTTACCAAGGACTGAATGAATTACAAAAATTTCAAGAAAATTATCCTGATTTGAATAATCTAGATTCTATTGACAACTGCAAAACAAAAATCCTGAGTTCATTAAATAAATTTTAATTTCTTAGCAATTATTCGTTCATACATTTATTTTTTAATACTGATGTAAATCTTAATAAATTATTTGCTGTTGTCATGGATTTTTGTAAACATTAAAAAATCTGCTGGATCTCATATACAAATTACAATGTTTTTCATCAGCCACTCATGTTTAATGCCATAAAAAGCATGCATATGTGGTGCCAATGTGTTCTTTTTCATATAAAAAATATCAAGGTTTTTCAGTTAGGAAAAAATATGTTTTTTGTTCTGTACAAGTCTGTCATATCTTTGCACGTTAACCTGTTAAAATTCTTATTTATCCAAGATATCTAGACCTTAAATCTATGTAAAAAGAAATGATGTGACAAGTAGTAAAATATTTCTTTTTTCTTGTTACATTTTCAGGGTAGTTTTTTTTTTAAATTTTGTTTTGAAACAATGACAGCCCAATAGTAATCAAATCAACCAGCAACATTTTCCTTTTAGATATGCCCTGTTAAGGATTTTTGTCTCATTTTTTATATTATTTTCATTAAAAATAATTTTTTATGTAATATTTGTTACATGCTTTGATTTCAGAGGTACTAATCAACAAAAAATTGCTTAATTTTCCCTTTCCAAATAATTAAATGTTAGATTTCATAATAACAATAATTGGTTTATTTCAATGTAATTTTCTTTAAATTACTTGCAAAACAAATTTACACTCAGCATCAACAGAATTGGACAAAGTTAAAATATAGTAATTTAGAGGTCCACATTTTGAGATTCATTATTTCATTACAGCTTTCAGAAGAAAATGGGAACATTGAAATAAAAGTATAAGACTCAAAAACAAATCTCTCAAATCTCCTAACATTGAACATCATCAAATGAGAAGAATATGTTATCTAATATCCCAAAATGCAGAAAAATAAATTTAAAAATGTGAAATTAAACAATTTTCATAGCTAATTTTCATTTAAAAAGAAGTTACATTCATCTCATGAAACATATTCAGAAATCCTTTAATAACAAAAATAGTCATAAACAGAAAGAAAGCAAATCTTACCTCTACTGGCTAAATCTGTTGCAACCAGTATTTTAATATGGTTGGATTTAAACCTTGTAATAGATATTGACCTTTCTCTTTGTTTTAAATTAGAATTCAAGGCAACATTATCAAAACCCAGTTTTTTCAAGGCTTCAGACACAATCTGACACACCCTAAAGTAAAAAAATGCTTGTTTATTATTTGAAAAAATAAAATTATCATTTTACAAATATAAATCAAACTACACTCTTCACTTAATTACTGACCAACTATATAAATTACACTATGATACTGATTTCTAGTAAGAATGAAATCAAACTAAAACTTAATATAAAGGCAGAATGTTATATGTGAATAATTCAGATATTAATAATAAGCATTCAATCTATCTTGAAGGTAACCATATTAACTCTGAAAAATGTTAAAGGCAAGTTTTAAAATTAATCCAAATATTCTTAATTGAAAATGTGAGAAAGTATAGTGTTTCTTATTTGAAACAATAGGCATGAAAATTTTATCTTCGTTACTAAAATCTTAAGCCCAAGAAAATGTTTAATTTGCTCAAGTTTTTAAATCAAAATAGTAGTATTATAAACTTATCTAACAAAAAGGACCTTAAATCGGGCAGCCACTGCATTTGAATTAAGGGTGCAACGAAATTCGGTTTTCAGCCTACTCGGCCCTTTTGCCAAATATGCTCGGCCTGGCCAAATACTAAGCAGATATTCGGCAGGATATGCTCAGGATAATAATTTTTTTTAAATATGCTTTTAAATAAATTTAACAAAAAATATTGCAGAATTATATTTAAGTACATTTATTATCAAAAAATTTCCTAACATTTACCCAATTTTAAGTTGCATAGTACATAGGTGTATTTAATAAACTTGCATATAATTTATCATTGCAAAACCTGAAATTATGATGCAAGAACAATAATTTTTTAGCATTCTCCGGACGAATTCAGTTCCGTTTGGTTTCATTCATATATAATATCAACTAGGGATGTAACAAATGTTTGGTATTAGGCCAATTCAGCACTTTTGCCAAATATTCACTTTGACCGAATGCTAAGCAGATATTCAGCAGAATTCAAAATAAAATGTTTTTTTAAAAAATGTTGTTTTAAATATATTTAATAAAGAATAATGCAGAATTGCATTCCAATACATTATTTAAAAAATCTAACATTTATCTAATTTTAAGTTGCATAGTACATAACTATATTTGATAATATTATGTATTGCTTATAAAGACTGTTCCATATGGTTTCATATATATTACCAGCTTCAGAAAATAAATGGTCACTATATGACACTTGCAGGTGCTGAAGATATTTTCTTGCTAAATTTGCAAGAAATTATCTTTCAACACCTGCTGCTGGGTCCGAATTTTTCGAATGCAGATCAGAAGTGATGGTTCTCACTACTTCAAATCACTAAGCATTTCAATCATGATTCACTTCAAAGGTTAAGCAAATTAGATATCACTAGGGTCAGGTAGGTTAAAGTGGTCATATATCAAATGAAATGATGTAACTTTGTAATGAATATTGGTATAAATGTAATTTTTTACTTTTAGCTTTGAATATCTAAGAACTAAGTTTAACATTCAAAATTATACTAATTGCAACGCTTTAGTAGGAGAAAACACCGATTTTGTTTGTTTATGTAGCAGTTTCAAGTTGGAATACCCAATTTAACTTCTCTCCTACATTTTGTTTAATAAAGTTTTCATTAGATTGACTCTGCAGAAAGCTTCATATAGATCTTAAGAATACTTCCCCATTAACAGATAAGCTGAATTAATTACAGATATTATTTTATAGTAATTTAAGTAAGATGTTGTAAAGTGGTCATAGGGATAGGCTTAACATGCATCACTGTCTTAAAATTTCTTAAGCTTAATTTATTAGACAGGAGTTAGTTAAATATTAATTTAAGATATATTACAGATTATAATTTGTGAACAGGACTGTGTTATAGTCGGACCGAAAGTGCACAGACTAATTTTCTAGGTGTACTTGCTTTAGAACAGGTCTTTGCGAAGAACAGCATGAATGGCAACAAGGTGGAACACACATGCCTTCTTTTTTTCGTTCGGCGAGTTGTGATAGAGAGGTGAAGAATGGATGTGAGTTGATGTCCCCTTTTTTTGGATTCCTGTTTTTTACAAGTTGCTGCTTGGTGTTCCAATCATGTTTTTCGTGAGATGAATTGAAAGCTACTTCCATGAGCTTTTAAAGATATTTTCCCAATGACTTCAGCATCACAGGTGTCCCTCCTATAAGTGTAGCATGATGGAGATTTCGGCTTCGAGTCAATGATTCTTCGATTTTCAAAATTTTCTTCCTGAGTTTTAGCATGCGTTGGTAAGACTTTTTTTCAACTGCAGTTGAAGCTTCTTTTTCCCATGTTGCAACATTTTTATACTAGTTAAAATAATATTTTCTTACAACGTATCACTATACTGAATCATTTTTAGAGTAACGATACATATTTTCATAATGTTATGGTGTGACTAAAATATTAAGCTGGGCCTAACCCTATAGCTGAAAATAAATACATGATAAATGGCACAATGATCGTAATAATGGTTAGTACACCAAGGTAAGAGCACACTAATGAGTAAACAAGAAAAACACTATGTATTAACATTTATCCACGGCATTATTGTCTACACATCAAAATCTGTAAAAGTCATCAAAACACGTGTGAAAAATATGTATCGTTACTCTAAAAATGATTCAGTATAGTGATACGTTGTAAGAAAATATTATTACACTATAATTTTTGTACTATAATGTATGCACTATAATTTTTGTATAATTGCACTCTAAAAGACTTGACATGATCTGCACTTACAACTCTATAACCACCTGTTTCATCTATAAAGTGGCAATATAGAATTCAATAGAAAAAAGAAAAGTTCAAAAACAATAATGAAGGTTTGACTGAAGAAATTAGTAATAAAACAACTACAAAAAGAAAGAGATGCAAGAAAACAGTTAAAAACATGCAAAGAAAAACTTGATAAAAAGCAGAAAATGTCTTTTTCAGTTAAGTGAATTCACAATTGCAGATAATCAATTATCACAATATTTCTGTGAGACCTTGGCAAAACACGATGGGGGGGGGGGGAATCAAAGAGCTTATTGGACAGGTTTCTGATAAAATAGGAGATTTTTCTGTCAATAAAATATCTAAAACTTCAGACTATTAAACCTTTTCTGAAAATCATAACATTGTTGAAACTGAAGAGTCAGAAATCCTTAAAATTCTTGATATGCCAACTTTTAATCATAGGTTATTAAAAATGTATAATTTGATCAAATAAACTGATTTTCTTTTAAAGTTGAAACTATATTGAGTTTTGTTAAATATTTTTAAAAAACTCTGCTTACTTATATTACATTTTTATGCTTATTTTTAATTATGACCACTTTACCCCATGTACTACTCACTTTTTTACCCCATGGGGTGGGGTAAAGTAGTCATAAAAACATGACAAATAGAAGTTGTCATAAAATTGTTAAAATCAATTATTTTTCCCCCACATTTTAATGCAATGTGTTCTTCAATAATGCAATGTAAATAATAACCAAAAAATATTAAGTATTTTAACAAATTCTTATATTTATAATCCAACTAAGTTAAAAAAATGTGGATTTTATAACCACTTTACCCCACCTGACCCTATAAAAATTAGCACTACAGCTCAGAGGTTGCTTCATCTTCTTATACTCCCTCTCTCTTTTGCTTCATGCTATGCTTCCATTATTAGGCATTATTTTTAGGTCAATTCTAAATTTATTAGGATTAAGAGTAATTGCTTTAAAATGCTGCAAAGCTTAGACCTTCCTATAAAATTGTTAAATGATTCTTAGTTTAACTTTAGTCAAATTGACTATAATGCCTTTAATAAATTATTTATGTTTTATATCACTGTCTGATTATTTAATTGGTTAGAACTCTTAATTTTTAAAGCTAAACTCATGATAATAATATCAACTTCTAGTACTTTTAATTTATCCATTTAATTTTCTTCTATGTTTATCATTGTCATGTTCTGCAGTGATGACTCTTTTATTTGTTTGAAGCAATCCAAAAATGAAGAAGGCTTCTTATTATTGGAACTAAGGTATTTAAAGTATTACAAATATACATAAAGATATTAACATTTTTTTAAATATATAAATACTAAAAAATCAATTTTATTAATCTTAAATTTTATCAGTCAAAATTTGAAAAATATTTTATTTAGAATAAAATTTTTTTTTTTTTTTTTTTTTTTTTGGAATTTGGCCAAATCACTATTTGTTACATCCCTAATTTGAATGATCATCACAGTCGATGTTCTCAACGATTTTATTTTTCAATTTTACTTTTCTTTAAAAATACAAATTTAGCAGTCACAGTTGGAAAAACCTGAGGTTTTAAAAAACTTTGAAAATAAAGAAAATTTTAATGTTGTTTTTAAATTTAAGCTGCAAAAAATAATAAAGGCAAAAAGTAATTAGGAAGTTACGAAAATTTAATAAAATTCATATCTACAAGCAGGTCCAATAATATACATTTCACGACGATAGTTGTGTTGTATTGGTAGACATATTTTATGCCACTTAGATTTCCATGCTAGGAAAAACTATCTTTCAAATCTAATAAATTAGTTAACATTACCTCAACTTTTATATAATGAAAAAAAATTATATGCATATATAACTTACTCGCAATTTTTTGTAAATATAATCATAGAACTGTCTGGGGTTTTAGCTTGATAATCATTGATTATTTTTACTAAGAATCCACTTCTTAACACAGGGTTGTGAACAAGAACATATTTTTGATCTAGTTCGGTTACTGTGGTAACATCTGCCTCCCCTTTCCAAACAAATGGTGGTTCTTGACCATATTTAATTGCATTTTCTACCATCGAAGTCATAGTAGCACTAAAAAGCAAAGTCTGTCTCTTTTTTGGCAAGGCATCCATTATCACTTCCAGCTGTTTATAAGAAAAACAAATATTTATAAGATGAATACATATTTCAATGAAAATAATTTAAAACAAATAAAAATACTAAAAATAAATAAGTTTAAAAATGGAAATTACATATACACACGTCTTCCACACATATAAAAACAATGAGAATTCAATAAGTTTCTTGAGAACATTTCCAATATTTATACATTTTTGCAGCCCCCACACGGACATGGCCTCAATGGAAAAATTACTATTATACACAACAATATGCTTAACATATTAAAATAATTCCAAAAATTATTAAAAATCTCAAACAAGAAGAAAAACGCATCTGGATCATTCTCGAGAGAGAAGTTGTTTTTTTACTGTCCCCAGATGATAAATATTAGAAAGTGCAGCAAATTTCCCAATATTTTTATTCATATGTATATTTAAGTTTTAAGAAAGCTATTAAATATGTTCCTACTAAAATACTTTTACTATTTAACTCTCATTTTTCGATGACTATAAACTAAAAGTCTCCCCTGTGGACGTCCCTACACCTGAAACTCAAAATAGTTTTTACTGACACTCAAACAATTTCGTTTAAATTTACCTTTTTTTTTTCAGTATTAACTAATTTAAAGTCTCTAGTTAAGGTCTGACTTAACATTTTTTTGGAAAAAAATTACTTTTACTTAGGTATTAATTTGTACACACTTTGTCCCTAGTCAAATAAATCTCCCTCCGTGGACAAAGAAAATAACTTAAAAAAAATATTGTATACTAGCTGCTATGGCTGGCATTGCTCAGGATTAAAATACTTCAATGTTTAATATCTTTAATGTTTAAAACTACTTTTGTATAGAAAATTACAATACCCAAAATTCTTTTATCTTCTGAAACATTTTATAAATAAAACGAGAACATCAATTGAACCAAACGATTTTTAAAAACCTCCAATAGCTAATTTTCTCCATAAGTTATTAATATTTGTTGCATAGGTACTTCAAGTTTTCTTCATAAATCTTGCAGTATAAGAAAGATTTTAATGGATGTTTAGGACAATTAATTACATAGTAAATTTTTCATTAAGAAAAAGTGTTTGAAATATGAATAAAATAAATAATAAAATTAGTCTTCTTCCAGAATTCTTCCAATGTGAGATAGAAACAGTTCTTCTTATGTCTTCTTGTTCTTCACCAATAAAAAAAAAGTGTTACAAATTGTAAATTTTATACACAATTTAATTTTTGAAAAATTTTTTTAATGAGGGCAACAAATTGAACGGAAATGAAACTTGTGTCATGAAAAGCTAATTTTTTTTAACTTTAAATATGTGTAAAAATAGTTTCTGTGACACAATAAATATTTTCGAAAAATATCACTGAAAATGCCATATCTTGCTTAATTTCCAATTAACTGAAATTTTAATAAGATTAGGATTTTTAAATTTGATGATGATCTCTCTCTTCTTATATAAAATATATTTATAAAACCAAGAAAAAATTTCATATATAAAGGTAAATTAGTTCAGAGTCTAACCATTGACTAGCAACGGAGTAGCTATATATTAGCGTTATTTCAAAATCATCTACATGTAATTAACAATTTAATAAATTTTGAAAAAATTAATAAAAATTGAAAACAAAATGTCACAGACATAAAATTGGTGTTATTGTAAAGGTAAAATTTTGAACTTTAAGATGGAACAAAAATAATTTTAGAGAGATAATTTGCTCCGAAGTTACTGCAGAAAAACGGTTTCGGTTCATTTCTAACTAACTCGCAATTTAATTAACATTTGCACTGTGAAAAGTTGTCTTAATTAATAAGTGTGCAAAGTTTGGTTGAAATCAGTGATGTAGTTTAAGAGGAGATGTGGAACATACATACCCACAATGACTTTCATTTATATTAAGATGGCAACACATGCCAAATCATCATGAAAGAGTTTGCAAGAAAGGCAATCATATTTTTCTTTAAGGAAAACTTTTCATTCTATTGTGAATTTATTAAATATTTTCCAATTTATTAGTTCCATTTAGAGTTTGGCAAAGTTCTCAGTGCCCACTCCATGGCCATCATAAATAAGTTAAGAAAAAGATAATTTATAGTTATAATAATAGGCTTAGAGTCACATTTAATAAAAATAAGGTACCTATCACTTTAGTAACTTAAAAATTCAAAACTTAGTTTTTGTCTCCTCAGTGGACTCGGTATGTCCAAAGAGGGGATGACATTGTCCATGAAAGAAAAAAAAATCTCAAAAAGCATGATACAGTTTGATAAATTAAAGTAATATCAATTAAAAATTCTTATGTAGATATTTTTTTAATAAAATGTAATGATTTTTGCAGCTTCTTTTGTATTTTTTAAAAAGAAAAACCAAAACTGTATTCTTGTTAAAAATTTAAGTAAACAATTCACATAGAGTATTCATAATATTATAGCTACAATAATGTATAATAAACATTTTAATAGCTAAATTTATTTTTAGAAAAAATGGGAACATCAAAAGAAAAAAAAGCCGAAGCAGTCAGGTGCTCAAATTCAGAAGAGAAGAGTAGGAAAAAACTAAGTAGTGCACTGGTTTTTAATAGATAATTTTACTGCTTAATTATAAGAAGTAAATCTGTATCAACTCTGCCCAATAATTAGTCTTTTTTTTTTTTTTAATGTAAAAGTTCCATTGTCTTTCATGTCTCCTCCGTGAACAGATAAAAAAAAATTTATAAATAAAAAAACCTGGTGAAAAATAAAATAGAAAACTAGACCACTATAATACACGGGTATTTATTACACTTAAATGGAAACAACATGCAATTTTTAAGAATTTTTACATACTTTTGCAAAATAAATTTTTTTAGCTATTTGTACTCTTTTGTGAGAATGACCCATCCATGATGCTAAGGATTTTAAAAAGAGATTAACAGATCCACAGAACTTCTCATCTGACATCATTTCTGTGGCAAATTTAAGCTTAGATAGTAGGCAGGAGAGAAAATAGTCTATCAAATTCATACATAAATCTTTAAAACTTATGAAACAATTTTTTCATAGTAAGAATACAAAATAAATTTAGATTATCTTTGCAAGAAGGAAGTGAAATCTATGCCTTTTTTGGAGGGGAAGGGGGTATGAGCCTTATGTAAGGGAGACTGAGGTACAATGGACCACTTGTGTAAATTTTGATTGTTTAGGGGAGAGGGGTGCACCTTTCAACAATTTTTAGTATAACCTAATTTTTGTAGAAAATATATATTTTTTTATTTCAGTATTTAGCATCATTGGTTACAACAGAATCTTGGACAAATACTCAGCTTTGTATCAGAGTTCGTGGTCATAACTAAAAGATGAAATTATGCATTTCAGCTGAAGCCTAAATCTGTTGAAAGGTTCCCCACCCATGGGGCACATTTCAACAAATACATAACGACTCATTTCACTCAATTGAACATAAATTTTATTAAAATCCAACAAATGTAAAGAAAAATAAAGTGACCTAACAAAATTAATCTGGTTTTAGGTTAACTTAACCTTTCTTGTTTGTTCCAGTCAATTTGTGTTACTTTCAGTTTTGACTTAAAAGACCCCATTATTCTGGCAATTCATCAAATCCTTATCCCAGCAAATTCCAGCTATATTATTTTCATTCCAACTACTTGGAATGCTTGAGCCCAGGAATTTTGAATAATGATACGCAAGCTGTCAGACTTGTTTGTAGATCAGACCATATACTTCATATTTGAACTTTTAATAATATAATCACAAAGCATGCTTTCTTGATCTGAGATGAAAACTTTTAAACATGTATACTTGGAGCTAAAGCAGTTGATGAAGTATCCAATGTTCTGTTATCATCAAGACCAACTATTTAACTTTATTTTAAATCTATAAATTAATGTAGAATAGGGCATTCCATATAAGTCTGCAGCAGTTCTAAGAGACATGCCATCTTGAACTGCTCACATAGCCTTTGAAATCTCTTTTTCATCTGGCTTATTATGCTTCTTTATGTAAGTTGAAACCACCTTTCCCAAGTCTCAAAGTTACTTAATTAAATTAATACTTTCTTAATATGACGGATACATTTTAACAGTGTTAAAATGTACCCCTATTGTTTGTTGAAAGGTGCCCCACGTGCTGCCATTAAGTTTAAAGTGTTATAACTCTCTTTAGAAAAGGAATTTCTGGTTACTAATAGTATTGTTAGATGCAGAAAACCTTAATTAATTTGGTGAATAAATCCAACTTATCTCAATGAATAGAGTAAGAAAAATTCAGTGATGAACAGAAATTTCAGTTTTTACTTGGCAAGATGTCACAGAACAGATCTCATTCCTTAGCAAAGCATATGGTTTGAGATATGGAATGAATCCTATTGCCAGATGTTCTCTTCTGAAGCTTGATTAGTCACCTATCAGCTGATCAAATAGCATTTCCAGTGCTATTTGATTTGAGAAATGAACCTCCTGTTGAAACCCCCTCTCCCCTACTCTCAAAGTACTGATTTTTTTGCTTGAAAAAATGCATACATATTCCTACATGTTAAGGTTTATATTACACTCACTCCAAATCTATAATTATATATACTTTTTTTAATATTTATCTTTTAATAACTAGTTGACCATTGTAACCCAAGGCCGGGATACAGTGGTCCATAACATGTACTATGGACCACCAGTAAATTTTTAAAAATATATTAATGCAGTACATTTTCTAATAACACAAAATATAAAATGTATCATATTTGTTTATTCATAGCTTCAGTTCATACATATAATGCAAGATTAACGAATATTAAAGTTGGCAAATGACACATTAAAAGATTTTTGTGTTACTCAAAGTATCCTGTTCACTTGTGAAATTATAGCTTCCAGAAGACTCGTCACAATATCTTGAACATTTACAAGAGATTAGTCATCTATGAAAATGCTTTTATGGGACAGTACTAGCCTCTTTTTTAATTAATTTTATATTATTTAACACTTCATTAATGTATAATATCCATAGATACAAACTAATAGGTGCATTATTTTTCTTCAAGAATCATGCTATTTCATTAAATTTTCCCTTAATAAAGCTATAATATAAGAATAAAAAAAATTCTGAATGTTTATAAAATATAAAAAAGGAAAAAATCAAAACAAATAATGTAAAATCTTGTTTACTATTCTTCAGTACTTAGAGTTAATACATAGATTACACTTAAAAATGAATACTCTACATAATTCAATGGTTAATTAACTCATAAAATAAAACAATTTGCTTATTCCTATACAATGTCTGACTTTTAAAAGCATATGGGATACAAAACTAGGGATAGACCATGGTCCATTGTACCCCATATGAGACTTCGACAACAAATTGATGAAGGAATAAGAAATTTTATATTCAGTTATTTTAGCTGCATTAAATATAATAATAAATTATCTTATCTTTTTAATGTGTAAAGTATTCTGAATCACAATTCTTTAATCCAGAAAAGAAAATATGCTTAGCTGAAAATATTTAGTTTTAGTTGCTACAAATCGCCAGACAAGAATAACATGGCTTAAATGTCAGTTAGGCACATGGTTTTAAGTTTTTTTTTAGCACTACAGACCTAGTATCTATGTGCCAAAATATGAAACATTCAAAAATATGAATAAAATAAATAATAAGGGATGGTCTATTGGTACCCCTAGGTCCACTGTACCCTGGTCTCCCCTACTACATCTTAATAACCCAGGACAGGGATGAGACTGACAAAAAAGCAAAAAGACTGAAATCATATGTGAGCAAAAAATTTGTACCATAGTTTATATGCGAAAGAAGTAAAACATCAGAACATGCGACATGATGAAAATATTACACTGCAATAATTAATAACTTATTTATAATTCAGTATGTATAAATAAGAAAAAGAATATTAAATTATCATTAAATATTCACATTAAAAGTTAACAAACAAGTTTAACACATCATCAGGGCCATCAGAAAATACAAAATTAGACATTAAAACATATTTACCACCTGTACATCACCGAGATGTAACATTCACCCAACAGAAGTCTGAGAATTATATTTAATAGCCTTTTGATAAAAGTTAGCTCAAAAAATAAATATAAATAAGGACAAATAATTTCTTTTGCTTCATGCAATTGTGTAAAGTGTATTTAGCTCTATAAATTAAAATAATGTATCAAATACTGAATTCTGTTTTATTTTTTTTTATTTTTAGAGATTTTTGCAAAAGTAACAGCACAATGATTTTGCACCTTATAAAGTGAGAGGGGTCGAGAAATTGTACAGTTACAATGGTAGATTCATTTAGCATTATTGTTATTTGAAACACATCCTTAATTGTTAAAGAAGTGGTTTTCTTTCGTTTTTTTTTTTATTTGTGTGGCTTTTGCTGGCAACAAATCTCCATTAACATGCTTCACCCCTTGTTTTGGAGGGCTCCTACCTTTGACAGATTTTTTTCTTCAATAAAGCAAGTGTTTGCATCCTCTGCAAGTTTATTTTCAATAAAGGCTAAAGTTTTTGCACAGTCTTCATTAGTATCTCTCTGTTTAATTACTGGCATAGTTCTCGGGCTACATTATCTCTAGAATGCCTAGGTAAATCATTTGTTTTATTTTTTTATTTTGAGAAGATTTTTTTTTATGTGTTATTCTCTGCTTTTTTGCTGCATTTGCATACAACTTTTTATCTGCCTCTTTTGACAGTTTTTCTTTTTTATTATGTAGTTTATTTATTTGTTTTTTATCTTTCTTTTTATTTCTTCATCTTGGTACTCCCTACAAGATAACCTTAAGTTTGCAACTAATTTTTTTTTCAAGATGTTCCTGGAAAAAAAAATTTTTTTTTGCAAAATAGGCCACAGAGGTTTTGTTTTCTGCAAAAAAGGTGGTACTTAATACTTTGAATGGCACTGAATGTTGGAATGCTCATCCTTGTTGAGCTTGCTGATATAATGATTCGTCAGTAGAAGATGAATCAGCTAATTTCCTAGCTGGTGGAGTTAAGCCGCACTGTTGAACATATTTTCCCAGAATTTTCTTTTGAAAACGGAAGACAGGAAGGTTTCTTTTCTTTGTGTAAAAGCGGAATTTTTGGAAGAAAAAGCAAATTTTTGCAGGGAAAAAAAAACCAGATTTTGAGTGAAAAAAAGATTAAAAAAAAACGGAATTTCTCCAAAATAACAAAAAAGCGAAAATCCGCCCAAAAGCGGAAGAATCTCATCCCTGCCAGGAAGAATTTATAAATTTAATAGTACAAGGATAAGTCATTCAGGTAGATAAAATCTATTGTTTCTCTCAACTTGACTCATCAGTTATTATTAGTAAATAAATATTGAATGATTCTAAAATATATGGCCCCAGTGGCAGAAACACCGCGACGCTGCGTCGTACATCGCAGATTTTGGACAGTGTCTGCAGGCTATTTTGTAATGAAGTTTATCATGTGCTCATAAAATAAATCCCATCATGAAAAATATCAAAGTTATTACTCACACTTTCTAAAGAACTTAGCAATTATTATATAACTCACATTGCTAAAATATGCAACCCTCTCGCCCTCGTGCAATCTTCGGCGCCCCCCCCGGTTTCTTCCATACGCTGAATGGGCTTCCCTAGCTGACCTAGTGACTGCGATTTGACCTTGAAGTACGCTAACTGCCTCATATCGGTATTGTTCACGGCCAATGTATTCTATGCGTTTCATTCCGATACGTTTCTGGCACGGAGCCTTTGGTTTCTGGAAATAGCACATGGTTTTTACTTTGAGATGGCTGCGTTATACAGATAAAATTCGTTGTTTTGATTGCAATGCTACATGATTACGAAAAAACTTAAAAGAAGCATTATTTACGACAGCCTGAAAATAAACCTCCGAAGTTTCCATCGATCTCTACAGCGGCAAATCAATCATTTTTTAAAAACGGGAGCAAACCAGCGGGAGTGGCCTCCCCTAAACTTTCTCGTATACTTTTCAAACATTTGTCATTTCCCTTCCCCTGCTTTGATAAAAAGTTCGAACCAACTGTAACCCAGAATGCAATGACTATCAGAAGGTTTTTCATTGTAGATTATAGTGATAGTAAAATATTGAGGTGAAGAATCATATTCAGAAAGATGCGTATGTATTAAAACTCCGCAATATTTATTTTTTTTTATCAAACTCGAGCAATGCAAGTTCCGCGTGTGGAGAAGAAAACAGGAGAATAGCTTGCGCATGCACAGAGATTGCTTCCAGTACGCAAATAAAACGAGACGTCCTAAATGTTTGCTTCCTTACAAAATCTCGCCGCCAGAATTGGTTTTGGACAAACTGCCAAGTTTTCGGAGTGTCCCTTCTTTGCAGAGGCATTTCTACCAGTACGCATGCACATGGAGTTGAACAAATATGCGATTATACAGACCGACAGACAGTCAGCCCGTTGACGGATTTGGTCCAAAATTTTATACGGACCTACATTCATGACGATAAAACTGTGTACCAAATTTTATCCATCTAGCTATTCAAGTTTTTGAGTTATAGTGTTCACATGACTTCGGACATACAGACAGACAGACTTCCCGTTGACGGCTTTTGTCCAAAATTTGATAGAAATATGATTTTGTTCAAAGATATGTTTAAAGACCACATACCAAATTTCATCCCCGTAGCTCTAATAGTTTTCGAGTTATCGTGTTCACAGATAGACATAATTCCAAAATTGTGTTTTTCGGACTCAGGGAGGTCTAAAACGTGGAGATTCGTCAAAATCTCGAGTTCGAATTTTTTGACGATTACAATACTTTCTCTTTGCATACTTCGTGTATGAGAAAGTAAAAAAGAACAAATTCTGAAATTGATAAAGACGAGGAACAGAGTTCAAGCCAAGATTGCCCCAATTTTAAACGTTCTAAGCATTAGTTAAGAAATATGGAATTCATTATTATACACACTTTCAAAATGTATCTACATATGTTCAAATGCAAAATTCCATAAAATCAAAAGTTGTGTCAAGAATTTTAGAGGAAGAGAACTCAGTTCTTCTTTGTTTTAAATAATAAACAATGATACAATGAAATCTTATATATGTATCATTGCAGAACAATTTATCAGTTTGCATACAAACCATTAAAATGCATATCAGGATAAATGTGGTAAAAAGTTTCAAAGTTTTTGTTTCATAGAAAACGCAATTATTTATTGCATTTTAAATTAAAAACATACAAGAAAGACATTTTTTTGGCATACTTAATTTTTTTTTTACAATAAACAGGAGGCATAAATTTTTAAATAACATCTAACATATTGAAGAATATTTCATTTATATGAGCTAGTGATGTATTGTTTTGAAAACTTCACCAAAATAGAAAGACACCAAGTGCTGTGTTTAAAAAGGAAAAGTACCCGAATATAATTTTCTGCATAGGCATTTGTATAGTATGATTAATATTACTTCTGAAACAACTTGATACTTCATTATTGTTAATTATCTGCCCAAAGAAAAAGATTAATCTTCATATGCTTTTGTTTATTAATTTATAGAATTATATTATACAAATAATAAAGATGTTATATGGTTTTTAATTTATGTTTGTCGTATTTTAATAGTTGTAGGTTGATAGAAATATTTCAAAAAAGAAAGCAAAATATTTATAGTCGCGCACTATTTTGCAGACTATTTTTAAGAGACCCAACCTCCGTTGCAGACTATTGAAAAGCATTCTGCCACTGGGTATATGGCACAAATTTAAAGCCAGGTAGAACAGGCTGAATCAAGCAGATTTTGTATTTGAATATATGGCCAGAAAAGGCATATTAATGTTACAAGGTAATGATGAGGCTACTTTTACTTCTTTTAGGTGCAATTAACATTCACAGTTTTCATCTTGGGTGCAATATAATATATATGGCAGAAGATCATGTCCTTACTATGGAAGATTCTCTATTAACTAGAAAATCACCCGTCATGGTTTGACGGGTGCAAATTGCCTCTACATTTGAGAAATTTCCCTTCAAATTTGACGTGTTTAAATAGATATATATGCAAGAGAAATGTTTAGCATTGATTGAAAACAAATAAAATAAACATATGTTTTATGACAGGAAATATTTTTTTTTATTTGCATATTATTTAAATATTTCATTATTCAAAAAGCTTCTTGGTAAACAACATTTCGAGTGAAGTATTTTTCATTGTTTAACAATTTTCCTAGCACTTCAGATGTCTTTGTGTAAATTTTAACGTGATTGGGAATCCTAGACCTTGAAAGTGCAACATAGAGCTGTCCATGTGAAAAGACAAGATCATCGAGGTAAATTCCAACATGATCGAAAGTTTTCCCACCGTGATTTGTTGATAGTCATCGTGTAAGCTGGAATTAACGGGAACTGGCGACAGTTAAGATTCATGTCACTGGTGACTAATTTAATTCTTGGCAAGAAAATAACATCGATTGCATTCAGATACAATTTGGTGTCCAAACAATATCACGTGCATGATATACCACTGCCGTAATTTACTACTTTCTATTAAAAAACGGAAATTAATTTGAAATATAGGATTAATATAATTTAAAATTTCTCGGGAACTATTGATCATAGCGAGATAAATTTTATATCAATCGATAGAAAGTTTTATTTCACTATTTTAGAGCTATTAAATTTAAAGTTAATGACAATTACTCTTTTAAATTTAAAATTACTGAAATTTAGGTTCTCTAACAATGAAATAATGCTGTTTAACATCTCGCAGTGCTATGGCGCGAGTTTTATTGTTAGTGACGTCAGAGCATTACCGGAGGATCTGGGCTATTATATTAGTAATGTCTGGGAAGTTAAGAACATTGTAGAAACATATATTCTACAAAGTCAGTTGCATGGTCACAAACACAAAATATTCCTGATTAACTCTGTTCATCTTATTATCACCAAGAAAAATTATTCTGTCTAAAAAGGATATACATGTTAAAGCACTAAATTCTAAGAGAATTTGCAGTGATTAAAAAAATAATAATAAAATTGACCTATGATGGAGACTATTAATGCTAAAATCAAATCCAGAAACATTTGAGCCTAATAAGACACCTTTCACAAATTTCTTTACAGAATAATAGGATCATCCCATCAAAATTCGTGATGGCTTTAAAATTCACCAAATAGACTAAATGTATAATGGAAATCTAATAAAAATTGATAAATAAAATAAAGCAAGAAACACATACATCATCTGTAAATGATCCACTAAGCATTCTGTCTGCTTCATCTACCACCAACATCTTAATGTATTTGAAATCAGTATCATAACCACTCTGCATCATGTCAGATAATCGTCCAGGTGTTGCAACAATAATATGAGGTCCTCTTGCAATCTGTGCACCTTGCTCAACTTGGTTTTCTCCACCAACAATCAAACACACCTATAACATAACATTATTAATTATGATTATTTTATAAAACGAATGTCAATAAAATTTTATCACAAAGTATAATTAGCAGAATTATAATTTTTTGCTCCAATATAAACTCCAGTCTATTGCACACTGACTTTTAACTATTTCAGTGCCCATATGGCTATTTATGTAAACACTCAGCATCTGGTCATCCACTACAAAAACATTGCAATTCCTGTTTCTTCAAAAGGGATAAAATACATAAAACTGCCACAGAGAAAGATATACAAGCAATGTCTTTTGAGCTTTTGTCATGCTATCTGTTCCTAGAGAGTCCAGAATTTGTAAGATTTCTGGGGTTATTTCTATAAACCTCTCAATGTATATATACAGGATGATTCAAAAGCCCTTAGACAAACTTTAAGGGTGGACCAGGAATATAAAAACAAGCCATTTTTAAAACAAAACATGGGAACAGAAACACAAAGGATGATCATCATATCACTCTTTGCTAGCAGGAGTCTATCCAGGTTTTTTTTTTAGGGGTCCATTTTTGTGAAAAATAAAAATATTTTTGTGAAAAAATTTTTTATCATGTAAAACCTTCAATTTTAGCAGAAATACTTCTATATTAGAAATATTTATATACTTTATGTGAATTTAAGTTTTATGAAGTGGAATTTTGTGAAAGGGCCGTTTTTATGAAGTGGAATTTTGTGAAGGAGCCGTTTTCATGAAGTGGAATTTTGTGAAAGGGCCACAAAACGGACCCAATTTTCGCCTGAATGACCCATGGCTAGTGAATTAAGTTAAAGAAAAGGATTCAGAAGATAAAGTATATACAACACTGGTTTAATGGAATTCAAATTTACAACAGTATAATAGCACAGTTGCACAAATAATAACATTAAAAGTCATATGCAGCATGTCAGATACAATGGGAAGTAGGAGCTTGTATAAGCTGTATCAATAACAAACCTTTAGAGCAACTTTAATTGTTCAAGGGACTTGCCATCTGAAGTGATACACATTTCGCATGTTGTTATGAATTTGCAATGTATTAAACCTATGATGTAAACTACACCTCATTTTCTTTTACGTAATTCACTGGCAAAGAGCTCATAATCTTCTCAAGCTTGCTTAAAAGTTTAAATTGAAATTTAGTATTGGTTTGCATTCTTGAAATGCAACAGCAAAACTGTTTAACAAAATACGAATTCTATCCCCTATTAAAACTTCGAAAAATGATAAACTGTAACTGCTTAATGAACAAAATATTATATTGTATTAACTATCACTGCCTTTCTAATACACTAGTAAAATTTATAATTATACCACTCTTTCAATAAACATAAGTTAAAGCCCAAAACTTTGGCAGAAATATTTTATAAGCTATAAAATCAGGAAAAAACTGTGGTTCAGATTGCACAGAGAATCTATGTTTCAACATAATTTACACTGAAAATATATAGAGTACAAAGAAAAGACAAATAATTATGTTTAGATTAAAAATAATTTTTACATATAAAAATTTCATTCATTTCAAAATTCAGTAGGAATTTTGATCAATATCCTATTAAACTTAAATATTGACTGTTTGGGGGGGGGGGGAGAATAAAACTTCAGAGACTCTAAGAACTTAAAAAATGCAGACATTAAAGAATTATTGCCATGTTTGACAAATTAAATTTCAAAACTAAGATGAAATTATAATACTAAAATCATTCAATGATTATTAATCCAATAGTTAATACAACATATATAAAAAAGTCATGTACTTTTCTTACTTGTATATTTACTGGTTTTCCAATAACTTTAATTTGATCATAAATTTGCCGAGCTAATTCTCTCGTTGGAGTGAGAATCAGAGCAAACTTAGAAACAGGATCTGAACACCATTTATGCAGCATAGGTAGAACAAATGCAAGTGTTTTACCAGTTCCAGTTTTGGATATAGCTACACAACCTTTTCCTTCTATAATTGGAGGGATACAGTGATATTGCACAGGAGTGGGTTTTGTTATTCCTATAAAAAATTATTCATAAGTTATTTTTATATAAAATTCAGAAGAGTACTTACAAATTACAAAACAAGAATACCAATTAGTATCTCGGTTGCATTATAAACTAATATGAAATTCAAAATAAGAAAGACCCCAGACGAAAATCTACCAATGCATACTAGCAATAGGTTGTTTTGCAGTGTACATGAGCTCTAGGCTCTGAACACCCAGTACTCAGGGAGGGTCCACAAACGTGATGTTTAGAAGGTCTTTCTGACTTTTACGTCATATTGGAACAGAAACTGAAACTTTCCGCTATTCCATGCAGTTTCATATTAAAGAAATATGTTTATTTCTTCTGCAAGAAATGGTAAAAATACCCAATTAATGGTTCGTTATTGTATCCTCATCATTTTACCTCACAAGACTGCTTTATAATGCTTTTAAATTCTACATCATGAATTTTGATGAAAATTATTCCTGGTTCTTCTCTTTTTGTTTACTTTACAGCATATCCAAATATTTTTTTTCGCTTTTTGAGAATACTATTTGCTTTTTCTTTGCTGTCTGATAGGTGAACCAAAATAAATAATATGATCTTTTGGGCTCATTTATGTCTAGTCTGGAGCCGAAAGGAGTTTCAGAAGGGTTTCTTTTGTTTGTTTGTTTGTTTCTTTTTCTCATTCCAAATTAAAAGGCAGGAAATTTAGTTTTATTATGAATATTTCTCGCTTGATTCAGTGCTGAGGAAGTTGCTTGATTGCTAAAGCGTTTTTGAGTTTTCCTCTGGTTCCTTAACTACAGATTTAAAAACGGATCTTTTCAGAGTCAGATGTTATAGTTTTACGTAAAGATTTTAAAGCTAATGCAATACCTGGTTGTGCTGTTGTCGGATGTTTGATGCATTCGAAAACTATTCAAGGCAAAAACATTTCTTTTCACTCATTTCCGAATGATCCTGATATTTGAAAAATTTGTATTTGTGGATGCAAAAAAAAAAAAGATCTCGTTCATGATGAAAATGCTCAAATTTTCTCTTGGCACATCAGCGAGAATTATTGGCATCGTGATTTAAACTCTAAATGCTTGATTTCCCTGCAAATAATTATAACAATAATCCTGAAACCAAACGCTGTTCCTACATTATTTTTTGTCATCAAATGAAATGATGAATTAAAAAGTTAATCAGTTCGAGAGGATCACTTTAAACTAGAGTATAAGTAGGAACATAATCTTCTTAAAAAGTGCTTTGGACTGATTTCTAGTATTATTCGAAAACAAGCTTTGGAAACTTCTTAAGTGATTGGCATCGAAGAGGAAATATTCTAATCAAAGGTATTTAAAATTTTTATTATCATGTATTCTGTTTAAAACATAAAATTAGTAATTAGGCAATCGTTTATCATTTAAATAGCAAATATTGACTATTATGTTGTTCAAGAGATTTTATATTATATTTATAATTCAGTCATATATATATTAAGGATACAATATATATATATATATATACATATATATATATACATATATATATACATATACATATATATATATACATATATATATATAATATTTTCGTGGTTGTAGTCAATCAAAAGCCGAGTTATATTCTAATTTTCTTTTATCATGGGAGAGTGACAGAATGTAAGTACATCTTGGTTTAAGTTTCAAGTCAAAAGAGAACAGAAAATCCCTGCATTTTCTCAGATAAGGGAATAATATATAGACACGTGATCAAGGTGAAGGGAATAACAGCTATTTTTAGTAAATTACATAACTGTTTTAGGGAAAAGTATGGCGGCAATAAGTCGCTGATTTCGCAATTTGTGTAGGTGCATGGAAGTAATTAAAATATTCTTTCAGTAATAAATATGCCAAAACACGAGGTTTAATATACCTGAAGTGCGGGAAAAAAACGAAGATGGAGTTTAAGAAAAGTGATTTTGGAATACATTAATATAGTACTAAGATTTTAAAATATATAATATTAAAATTTAAAGTAAAATTAAGTGAGATTATTACATATATGTATATATGCAAGATATATAAAATTTATTTACAATTTGTGCGATGAAAGCAAATACGTAAAAATATAATAAGTTATTTTTGTTCTTGTTTATTCAAAATTATAATTTAGTTTTTAGAAATTTCTCAAAGATATTTGATTTCAGTTTTAGTTAGATGAAGTAAGTGAAACACTAATATTTAACCAAATGTGTATTTTATAATCGCAAGTAAAATTATTCTTAAGTGTTTGGTTTCTTAAAAATCATCCACTGACTAAACTAGAGATGTTTTTATTTAACTGTATTCAAATTTAGTAGATATAGATGTAATTATCTCCTTTCTTGCACAGAGGAAAATCACTGAGTGTTAATAAAAATTTTTTATTCAATACTCCAAATTTTGATTTTTCGAAATATGTGACTCTTTAACAACGTTTCCACAAAAAATCCAAGCTCAGAAAAAGGTTTCCTGTTGCTAAAACAGCTCTCCAACAATGTATTTATTACGTTGTGTAACAATGAGACGAAGAAGTGTGCTCCCAATGTGACGTCATCAATTCATCCACTCTCTGCGAGTCTAACCTTACTACTCTTAAGTAACCTTGCCAGTACTTACCTTTTTTTAATTTTAGCCCTAACAATTCTGATTTATCTCTAAACATCATTTTATCAAATCTTAGCAATAACCCTCTTAGCAATGAATGCTAGCACTAGTAGAGTAGCACTAACATTCAAGCTTGGTGAAAGGTGGGACCCCATTAAAAGAAAAGTACCAAAATAATGTTCAAGTCTAGTCATCCCCATTTTAGAATACAAAATATGCAACTTTTATTATAATAATTTTGGGAAAAAAAGTTACTTTCAAAAGCATTTGAATACTTTAAAAAAATATTTATAAACACAAAGCATTTCAATTCGAAACAAATATCTAAATGCATTATTTCAAACAGAATACTTTTTTTATAAATCTACACAGGCTTGAAAGAGAAAATTCAGTAAATTTCAATTTTAAAAATCGCTGTTTTTTAGATATACAAATTTCTTGATAGCTTTCATTTAGGAATAAGATTTAAATTTTGTACATTTTGACAAAATGACAAAGGGCATCAATATTATAATGCTCAAAATCAAATACTTAAAATATAGAACTAATTCTGAAAGAATTTTTTAAATGAAACAGAATAAGTGAATCTAAAAAATATTTTGTTTTTCTAAAAAGATGGCATTTAATGAAAGACTGATGCAAAAAAATACACTATGCATATAAGATTACCATCTTATTTTGACAAATACTTCACCAACTAACAAAAAAATGACACAAAGGCCACTTTTTTTAAAATCATGGGGTATAAAAGTGGTAACAAAAATTACTCTAAAATATAACAAAAAAAATTTGTTGGCTAGCAAATAAACAATATTCAAGGTGATGTTAAGCTTAACCTCTTAAGGATTAAATTTTTTTCCCCATAATCTAATAAGATGACCCCTCCTGTTTCGGAAAGGGGGTGTCATTAGATGAATGTTGTTTTCATTCATCTAAGAAAGCATAGAATACTTGAGATTTTTATGGATTCTAAGTAATTTTTGTGTCAAATTATAAAGCTAATTAATGATTAAATTCTAGTTTATAAGCCTAAAAATGCAAGGAACAGCTTTGATATACAGCATCACTGACGATAATCTTGTATTGGCGACTTTTTGCCGCCTAACCGAATATCGTATCGTTAAGTCACCAAAACAAAATATTGCCAATGGGGTCCTATATTGAAGCTGTTGAAAAAAGTCGCCAAAACAAAATTATCGCCAGTGATACTGTATATCAAAGCTGCACCAAATGCGATAACTCGATGCCGGTGAATATCACGAGCGCGAGACTTAAGGGGGTTAAAAATCTGAGCAGGCAGGCTTTAGTTTGTGTAGCAATTTTTTTCATAGCCAATTTTAAATGAAAATATAAATAAAGCCAAAAACATCAGTGGAAATTCTAGAGTTTTTTACCTCAAAATTTCACATTCGGGAACGATGAAATATTATCCCCTTTGACCATTATTTATAACCCAAAGGCATTAAGATCGTGAAAACCAACGAAAGACAATCAAATGAATGATGTGAAATAGATTGAATTTGCAAAGAGAAACTGTTAGACAGAATTTATACCATACAGTTTTGTAATTTGAGAGAAATAATCCAGTCTGTAAGAAGAAATATCTTGAATTTTAATTATATACTATTGAGCATACCTATAATATGAAAAACTTACCCATTTCGGTACATTGTTTAACTATCCATTCCTTGAGATTAAAGTCCTTAAAACCTTCATCATGACAAATCGCGGACATTTTAAGTCTTATTTAAGAGAACTTTAGCTTTTGCAAATGGTTAATAATTTATTTGTAATTTTTAACAAAATTTTGACACCAACTACCAAACAAACAAAATAAAGCAACGTGTTTTGTCAATTCCGTTCAGTTCGTCCTCACTTCAGTGTAGTACTCTGATTGGAAATGCTGGTTTTATCATTACGCATTTAATATTAATATTTGAGGGATAGTTCACAGGGATAGTTATTTTCTACTCATTGTTAAAAAATTCATAAATATCAAAGATTAAAAGTACTGATAGATATATGTGATTACAGGATATAAATTTAATAATTTCGCTTTAGTATGGGCGAGTTTTCTGTTTTGTTTATTTTTGGAATAACAGAACCACCCCAGAAACTAGGGGTCTTTCTCGGGGTCTATTCTGGTACCCCCGGTTGGGTTGGGAGTTGAGTTGGGTTCTGTTGTTAACGTGCGGAACACAACTCAACTGGGGGTACCAGAATAGACCCCGAATATTTGAAGAACTGTTATTTCTACGCAATATCAAAAAATCACAAATACCAGTGATGAATACTACTGTCAAAGAGGTGTGATTCAATCATTTGTAAATAAATGTGCATAAAGTATTTCAAAATTTTTTTTAATTAATTCCTTTTTAATATGCTTTTCCTAAATTTTAGATTTTAGTTATATCTTCTGTCAACAGATGGCGCCATGGAAGCCCACTTTGGTGCTTAGAAAGAAGTTCGTTCTTTTTGCGGTCACGGTTCCCTTATCACAGTTTCATTTCCTGTGACGCTGTGAGTCACCATTCTTGTTGTGATATGCGTTTTCGAATGATTACAGCTCTTATCGATTAACAGGTCTATTCTCGTACCCCGGTTGGGTCGGGACCGTTTCGCCTTTCGACCGCGGGACGTTAATGGCTTTTTCTCGACCGAAAGAAGAGGTCTGATTCTCGTACCTCGGTCGTTTCGAACATCGCGCTTTACGCTAGGAAGTGACGCATTTCTGCTGCGCGCGCAGCAAATCAAGCGCTCGTCTGCGATATTTTTGTTTATGGTTTCAGATTCAGTTCGAATTTTGAATAGCCAAAGGAACTATGGAGAAGCGTACATTTGCTTCCCAATTCGAAATTAAGTTGGATTATTTTGAAAAATATCCGCAAATTTTAAGTGGGAAAGTTGACCGCATCTTTTCAAAAGACACCAATGGTAAGAGGCGGGAAGATTTAACTTCTGTTCTTATAAGATGCATTATAATGCATCTTTCTTGCTTTCATAAGTCCATTGTTAAGGGGGGGGGTTAAACCATTTATCTTTTTCAAAATATACATTTATAATAATATTATAAATTTATAGAACATAAATTGGAGTCTTTTTTTCAATATATTGATGTAATTTTACCAGTTTTCTAGAGAGAGGAAAAGTAACAAACTTTTTTCCATGCCAAATATTTTAAGATGAATAAATCTTATAAATAAATATTACAAACCATTTGTTTATTTTTCCAATTACATAAAAAATGAGAAACATGAAAAAAGTTATTAAATTCTGCAAGTTTTCACAACATTAAAAAAATGACATCTTTATCAAGGAACAAGAAAAATTCTTTTATTGTCAGATTTTGCAATTACTTTGTAATTATTTGACAAATTTCTTTAAATTAAAACCCAAATAAAAAAAATTGTAGTGATATATACGGAAGGAGGAAAGTCATTCCTCATTCAATGTTTAAAAAAAATGTTAAAATGCTACCCTAATTTAATTTAATAAGAAAATATTAAGTAATTAAATCTTTAAATGTAATTGATCTTAGCTAATTATCAACTATCATTATTGACTATCTTGATGGAGTAGTAAAAGATTTAACTACTTTTAACGACTTAATTATTTTAGATTATCGTTTTAAATTATTAGATTAAATTATTTAAATTCGATAAAAGATATAACTACTTTTTTAAGAAATCTAAAGTAATTGATAAATTCTTCTTCAGATTGGTCAAATAGATTACATTTGTCCCGATAAACCCTTTCAAAACACAATTAACGTCTTAGCAGCCTCCATTTTAAACGAAAATTTGATAAGTTCTGATATCGAAACAACACTTCTCGCTAGCGAATAGCATTTACGCCAGGTTCAGAGCTGGCGAGAAATCGGAGTCCTTTTTTCGGCCGAGCGAGATCCCAACCGGTTGGAAAAACGGGTACGAGAATCGCACTTGTCGTTAACGGGCGAAAAAAGTGACGTCTCCCAATCCAACCGGGGTACGAGAATAGGGATGACGAATATTTGACGAACTGTTGTTTTCTACGCAATATCAAAAAATCACAAATACCAGTGATGAATACTACAATCAAAAAGGTGTGATTCAGTCATTTTTAATTAAATGAGAATAAAGTGTTGTTTTTTTTAAATCTTAATTTCGTATCTTTTAATACACTTTTGCAAGGTTTTAGTTCTATATACTGTCAACAAATGGCGCCATCAAATGCTAATCTGAAAGCTCTCACAAATGTATGAACTACCCTCCCCTCACGGGGGAGACATCAACACATCCACTCGGGTCGGGGCGGGGGGAGCATCGTCTTCACCGCGCAGATCCATGACCCACGGGATTGGGTCTTTGGTCACAGCAGATCACCTTACACCACCTCGATATGATTTTATCACATTTCGCAGTTCCCTGTTCCTCCAGATCGCAATTTTCCCCAATCGCGGTTCAATAAGTCTTACTGTGAATCATCCTTCTTGTTGTAATATGCATTTTTGAATGATTACGGCGCTTTTGTAATTCGAAGAAGAAAACGCATAAGCGTTCAAGCTTCCAGCCCATAGCAGCAGGGGGAGATTTATTTCCTTCATTCCCGCGGGTGTGACTTCAGCAGATCACACAGATAGACTTTTTCTGGTTGATCGTCTTCTGAAACCCATGGCTACTTTAATTTATTTTTTTGCTTAAAAGAACAGTCAGAAATTGGATTGGACAATAGTATCATATAAAAAATTAATAGATTAGTTTGGCAAACCTTATTGCTATATTAGGGGTCTATTCTGGTACCTCTGGCTGGGCTAGAGACGTCACTTCTTTCTCTACAGCACGCACTGAAAAAGGATTGCCTCCCTAAACCCAACTGCGGGTACCAGAATAAACCCGTTAATCTGAGAATGATCAATTTTAAATCAGATTTTTGTAGGCATTATAAATGTAATGCTTTTTTTTAGTTTTATTAAATCAATATTCTGAAAATTATGTTATCTTGCAACTTGTAGTGGCCTTGAAATTTATTTCGACCACATTCTTTCATTCATTCCCTTCTCTTAATTGCCAATTTCATACACTGATGAATGGGTTGATGTAATTATTTCAATGAAACAGACGATTGAAAAAAGTAACATTTGCCGATATTTTTTCTTTTTCTTTTATCACACGAACTAAAAAGATGAGAATATTTTATGATAATTTTCAGAAAATTTACCGTTATTTTATTAACTTTTAAATCTGTGATATATTTTTAATTATGAATTTTTTATTTCCTTTGTATACAACTATATTAATAACTCCTTTAAGAATATTTTGAGCATTTTATTAACTATCAAATAAATATTTCTTTGGAGATGTATCATAATAAAGACTGAAAGTCAAATACAAATTCTGACTACCATTTATGCTCTGAAAATACATGTTGGATCATTGCGATATCTGCATGTTATCGCATGTTAAAGTTTTCATTCATTATTAGTGAATGAATGACAACAATCGGGTGTCATTCACCAATAATGAATGAGAACATTCATTACCGGTGAATAATGGACACATTTTCCATTTACTCATTTTATAAATTTTTGTTATAGATCTCGGGAGATAATTTTCGTTTAAATTCTGTCACTCTTATACAGTCTTTTATTTATTTTCATACTTTGTATGAAATCCCGTCATCAAATATATAATAAAAAATTCATTACTTTAATACATAGTCCTTTTATTAATAAAATTAATTTTAACATGATAAGGTTTATAGGTTAGCATACTTATATATATATATATCCCGGACGTTGGCGTTTTTGTTGTTTTGGTTTTTCTTTTATGACGTTCTTTTGTTAATATATATAAGAGCATTTTTTTAGTATTATATTCGTTTTTGTCTACTCTATGCACACCCAGACCGTTTAATATACTGAGACCAAATTTGGCACTGTGATGGATTATCACAAGCAGGGGCGCTGGCAGGCATTTTCCGACGAGGGGGACGAGCAAATTTTCTCTAATTTAACTTTAAAATAACGCGTAATTAATTTTATATTTTGTTAAAAGTAATTAATTATTAATTTATCAATTCACTTATAATTAATACTTATTTGGATTAATAAACGATTTGTAATTTTAATATAGTAAAAATTGTCTGACGCAACGACGAGTAACAATAGAAAATGAAGAATTAAAAACACAAATTTCAAAGACAGTTTAATTTTTTTCTCTGGCCATGGTAGCTCGCAGACAGTTTTCGCTCGTGCATGTAGATAAGAGAGTCGTACAATCAATTTTTACTCGGCGATTGATCTCAAAAATGCCTTCGGCGAAGGAAAAAAAATTATTTTTGGAATTCAACAAAACTTGCAGGTTGATTGGAGTCCTTTCACTTCATAAAATTCATTCATTTTATCCAAAAACTAGAAATTAGTTCTTAAATTTTAACTCACCTGTCTTCATTTTTAAGCAAGTGTGCCTAATTTTATGTTCTTAGAGCTATTACAAGTATGAATGTATTTTTAAAAAATCAATTTTTACTTAATTTTAAACACAATTTTTCTCAATACTGCATATATGAATATTTAACCAACAATTATTTTTAATTAATTATCGTTTTACTAAGACACCTTTATCCAAAGCCGTTTAAAAATTCAGAAGCATTTGGAAATATATATCTTTTGGTGTGAAATAACTGGCAGGAGAAAAAAATAATTATTTTGCATCCCGATTTCTTAATGTTAAATATGTTTCATAAATTTCTGGGGACACAGTGGCCTAGTGATAAGGTCTCAGTTTCGGGACCGGAGGGCTCCAGGCTCGAAACCCGATTCTATTGAAGATTCGCCGTATATGTGGGCC
>BGPR01000537.1:457346-526217 GCA_013235015.1 Araneus ventricosus
CGGGCTTATGAAAAAATATGGATCTCGAGCAACGCGGGGTTCTCAACTAGTTATCTATAAATTCCGTCATGCGACATGGAGAAAAAATCGTTCAAATCATAATAACGTTAACATGTGTACCAGGTTTAACCCCACTTGTAAGGTAAAACCTGGTAGTTTAATTTTTTTGATGAAAAGAATAATGAAAATGTGACTTTTCTGGAAACATATATTGTACCCCGATAAACAATGAATATTTCAAAAAAAATTTCGAGCTCTATGTTGAATATTTAAGCTCCAACAAGCCCTCGAACCTTATCTACCCGGTTTTACTCCATTTTTCCCTATTCGTTTTAGAGCATTTTGATAAAAACACTAAAACTTTTTTACGTCTGAAAGATTTTTTCAATGTTTAATTTAATGTGGTTTTTTTTTCATTTTACTGAATTTTTATACAAAAGTCATTTAATGCTTTCCACATATTTTAAGTTAATCCTTTTTTGTCTTAATTTTTGGATCAGAGAGAAAATAACTTTTCTTTTATTTCTTTTTTGCAAATACACCTTTAAATGCGAGAAAATTTGGCAATCATCTAACTTTGCGACGGGGTGCAAAAAACACATACATACGATAAAAAATTGCTTAATAATGATAACGACTGATAAAAGGAGTCAAGCATTTGAATTGAAGAAAATGTATTTAAGAAAAATAGAAGACTTTTTAACCGTTATATACAAGAATTTATTTATTTACAACAAAATAAGATTATGAATGAAAATGCTCACTCATTGTTCCTTTACAAACATGCTTTGAAAATGGAATGAATAAATTAAACTCTGCATTAAAAATTTTTTGGCATTGTTCAACGCTTTATAAGCTGAAGCAATTTTTGTTTGTACTTATCGCATCTTAATGATGCGAGTTCAGAACTCATGAATCAGAATTGACTTACATGCATGCTTTAAAAATTAAAATCAATGAATTTTATTATAGATAAAAGTTACTACCTAGCAGATAACTTTGTTTTCTATACACACAGGAAAGGCAGCTGTTTTTAAAAATTGAAGCATTTAAATATAATAAAATTCCTTCTAGAAGATCAAATAGAATACATACAACTTTGCCTAGAAGTGTATATTTTTTACTATAAATATTTTACAAAAATAATAAATGTTTATTAAAAGCAATTCTTTAGAAATGGTTTGGAAACATTCTTTCAAAACTGATAATTGAAGTAAAATATTGAGTAATAACTTGAACTTTTGAAAGCATTAATTTTCTATCATTATAGAAGGTTTGAATGTGAAAAGATTAGAATGAGAAAACTTATAAACACTGAAAATTAAAAATTCGAACTTGTTATTTGTATTCAAAATATGGCAAAACTATAAGTTGTAATTATTAAAAAGTCTTAAATTCAAAATTTAAAAGATAACGCGACAATACGTAACTTTTAGAGCAATTCATCCACTAAAATTACCTGCAAGGCAATAGGATAACTTAAGAAACAGGTTGGTTATGATATATTTGAAAACATTAAGCAGCACATAAAACCATCAAGTGAATTACTCATTCAAACAGTGCTTCCCCTTCGCACTGTTTTGCAATTTGCATTTTTGAAACATGTTTGTTTGTTCTCTGCTTGTTTTTTTTAGAATTAAAAAATTTAGAAACAAAAACTATTTATATCTTCTCGACTAAACGAGCTGATTTTGGAAGAAAGCAGTTTAATATTGTGAGCTGCTAAAAAAATCATTTATGGAACGTTGCAAATCATTTGAAATTTTTGTTATTCGGGGAATACCAAATATTCTGCTCTATCAAAACGCTTCAGACTGAGGGCTTCACAGAGAAAATTAAGTTCTTAGTTGCAAAACCACAATGCAAGCATTCTCAACTGAGAGATTTATTACATTGAATGGAAAGGAATTAATGAGAGACTACCCGATCACGTGAGTCCGATTCTCTCGGCTCCTACCCCAAATTCCTAGTATTATCCGACCTTCAAGATTGACGGTAGACGGGGGTTTAACCCTTATCGTTATCGGGAACAATAAGGTATATAAGAGGGGAGGAATTTATGCGACCGTTTTACGAACACTCTCTACGTTATTCTTTGAGAGATTATAGGTCAACATTTATCTACAGAGGTGCAATTTTAAGTGCGATTTTTTGTTGGACTAAAGACGTTTGAAGGGTTAATATAAGTAATTTAAATTTGCGTGTAGATTGATTATCACATTTCAAGGCAGAAAGAGAAAATCTTTCTATTTATTCTGAGCATTGTTTTGGTAGATACGCATTTTTCGTCTTGGGAAAAATAATTATCACAATTTCTCAGAGATACGGCTCACACGTTATCTCTATAATAAAGCCCATTAACACCTCACACCTCCTCTCGATTCACAATTATCTTCTCATTGCTAGACCTTCCAACGACTGCGAAGTTGTTCCCACGCTTTTCCTCCGGAATTGAGAGAATTCTAAAGATTTAAAATTCCGGAGCAAATAATTCACAATTTTCAAACATACAACAGTTTGTAGAAATTAGTTATTATTTTATCTCAGGAGAAAAAATGTCATAAATGTAATAATACTAAAAAGAGTTTGACGAAGGAAGCTTTTCAGCTTTCAAAATGTAGATTCACGAGTTCAACTTGATGTTAACATATTCTTTTTCCTGTGTGGCAATAAATCAGATTTAAGCATTAATGAAGTTTCGACTTTAATCACTCATCTCAAAACTGAAACCTCAATTGTGATCTTACAGATCTCCATGGCCAAGGCCGCAGTTTTTTTCTCTTCATATTATTTTTTATTTACATATATTAAGTCCAAGAGTATCTGACAATCAAGAAGCATGTTCTTAAAATAATTTCAGACTGAAAAATTGATTAATTTAAAATTTGTAAAGTGACAAAAAATATGGCAAACTGTAGTACATTTATTATATAAGAAATTTTAGCAAAAAAAATTCTCTACTTTTATTAACTTTGTCTTACCTTTTATTGTGTGCGCTTCTGAAACTATTTTTTTTATCGCGACCACTTTTCAAATGGAAAATTTTTTACGATCCCGTTTCATCCTAAAATGCTTGTTGCGGATCCGAATTCGGAAAAAAAAACATGGGGATATCATAGAATATGATTTCAGTCTGCGTGAAAAATTTTCGTAAACCCACAATCAGTACCGTATTAAGCTCTGTAGGGGCCCTTACGCAATGCAAATTTCTGGGATCTATTTCCCCTTCTAAACCAGAGGTTTATATTAATTTTAATTTAATCTTTATATAAGAAGTTTTTAAGTTACGCGTATGACGACAAATTTATAATGACTTTCCTCTTCATTAAGGGTGGGGAATGGCCGCAATGATTCTTGAATTTCTTAAGGGCCCTGTCTAATAGTTCCAAAATGGGACATTACTTTTAGAAAGCAAATCTAATAGCAAAAAATAATTGTTTTATTTCTACTCAATGTGTTAGATAAACTTTGTTTAATTCTCTGAGCCCTGCTGGTGTAAGAATTCTGTTGCCTCAAAGCACTGAAGTGATTTTACTATCACCAAAGAAGAATGGAAAATTCCTTCCTTCAGAAATTCCAAAAGGTGGACTCCTGCTGTTGCGCTATCAGTTGTCAACAAAGAAAGAACGGCCAGTGATGGTCATTTGCGGTTTACAGTTTCAAGCGAGGGGAAGTGTTGTGAATAGGAAAATATGGATTGAAACGACTGGGGTGGATTTTCTGAATTTCTTTTTTTTACAAATCTATTTGATTATTTATTAAGTACGAAACCTTTTAACGTATAAAAAATATACGTAATAACGTAATAAAAGTGATATTGTAAATTCATTATGATTGTTAAATTTTCCTCCATAATTTTTAAAACACTTTTTTTGTAATGAATAAAAATTCATCCAAATATAAACACTTTTTTAAATCTATAACACAGAACCTAAAATTTGACATAGAATGCCAATCAGTATTATTTTTACAAGTCGTCAATAATGTTGTTTGCATTAATGTGAAGAAAATTGTTTTATTTTTCAATATTTTCTTGGTTTATATAAAAATATCAATTTCATTTTGAGTTATCTTGGACTACATACTTAACAGAAATAAAACTAATAATATTTGCATTTAAGCATATTTTTTAACTAATTTAACTTTTCTTCAACAGATGGATTTTACTCTTTCAAGCATTATTAAAATTGAAATGCGAATATCGAAATTGTCAATTTAATATAAAGTATCTTCTGCTTTTTTCAACAACAAAGTGCACAAGATCAGGCACATATAATTAATTTGTCTTTGAAAATTTTGTCTTGCAAAACTCTTAAGCCATGTTTTTATGTAAACCATGTTTTTATTTCTGCACAAATATATAACTTTGATTCATTGCTCTTTTTTCCCATACAGTGATACCTCGAGATACGAGTTTAATTCGTTCCGTAACCTTGCTCGTATGTCAATTTGCTCGTATCTCAAAGCAATTTTCCCCATTGAAATTAATTGAAATGCCATTATGTTAATCCGTTCCAGCCCCAAAAATGCTATCCCTAATTGTTTTTGTTACGTGTTTTTGAATAAGAAAAATGTATTTATAAATCACAAATATTGTATAAAAACATAATAAAAGATAATGTAAAGCAAAAAAACTGGTTTTATAAAGTGTACATACACCGTACCGTTCCTCGTATCTCAAATGTCGCTCGTATTTCAAAATAAAACTTCGCTGCTCGACAGCGCTCGTATCTCAAATAACTCGTATGTCAGGGCACTCGTATCTCGAGGTACCACTGTATTTCGTAGAAAAGTTTTCTATCTGAAAAAAAGTGCATTTAAAGGGAATCAAAAAGCTTGTGCTAAATATGGTCGAGAGAAAAAAACTTTGAAAACATTTGTCATTGAATTTAGAATGCTTATACAATAATAAACACTTATGCATAGAAATAAAACTGTTTCCAAAAATATTGCAAAATGCAATTGCTTTGCCTTAATTATTAAATGCTTCGAAAAAAACAAAGAGAAAAGTGTTAAATATAGAATTTTAATATTCAACAACAAAAAATTATCAAAAATCTATATTTTAATAGTGCTCTTTGAGAGAATTTTGATTAAAGGATGTCGAATACTTTTTGTTTTGCTCGTCTTTATTTACTTATTTTTAAGTCCATCATTTTGTATTTGAGGATACGCGATTTTTTAAAAATGAGACTTCAATAATATATATATATATATATATATATAATTTTTAATGTATTACTATCGTTTCTACCTCCCCCTCTCTTTCCGATCCTTCCGAAAGGCCTATAATTATAAAACCTTGAGTTTGCTTCACAATCAATGACGCCTTAACTTATTCATCTTAGTTACGTCGTCCTCCCGCTAGAGTGGGGCGAAAGTTTCGAAAGGGAGGTGCCGGCTCAGGCATCGTCATCTGACACGGTTGAAAATTATGAGGTTCGTTCCAAAATAGCTCTTAAGTTGCTCCTAAACGGGATGTTAATATAACGAAACTAAACCTAGTTACGCCACTGAGAACAGTGCCGTTTAAATACCTATCCCTATTTTAAAAATGTTTTGCTGGTGAACCTATGAAGACTAAGTTATGTATAAAAAATATAAATCAAATTAAACACAACCAGTATCCATTATTAACAAGCTGTTCACAAAAGGCGATTAGATATATCATAAAAAATATATTTATCAGCCTGAAAAAATTCGCAGGGTATTTCATTTCATAATAAATAAAACAACATTTTGTGCCGTTTAGTTAAATCATTTGTCTAACAATTTTTATGTATATGAAATACTGTAACAGAGAACTTAACAAAACAAATATTTATAAATAAAAATCAACTTATTTAAAAAATATCATATTACTCTTTTCAGGAATTCTATAAAAGAAATGTTGAAAAATATATATATTAAATGCCAAAAACAGAAAATTAATACAAAGGAAGTATTTGTCATATACGAAAATTTAGAAAACCTGTTTAATAAAATACAGATTACTCCGAATTTAATTTTAAAACTGAAAATACAGGAAATTAAAAAGCGTAGAAATCTAATTTAAAGGCACACTGTTTTAAAATATAATAAATATTCTCCCTCTCCACATGCAAGATATATGTTCATCAAATTATAATCAGTTGTAGGTAATATAAAAAATTTAAGTTGATGGATTTGAATTCTTTTTTATTTTGAAGTTTTCACGATGAAAGAAATGTTATAAAACTATTAATCTATTGTATTAAAATGCCAGGAAAATATTAATGTTGTTTCTTTTATTCAATACAGTAGAATGATACAATTTCCCTTACCATAACGTTTAGATTACAAATCGATGCAAGAAATCGAGAACTATTATTAATTCCATAAAGAACTACATTAAGAGCTATAAATAAATTCATAACTTCATTCATGATTGAGAAATGGAAAAACCGTATACTAAAAAAAAACAATCCCAAACCAATATTTTGAATTTTGCAGTGCTAATAAATTAGATATAAAATCTGTCATGCTTAGCTGAATGTCCCCCCACCTATCTGTTCAGTAGTACTAGCATTAATAATGATACCATTTATTAGCTTCTTTTCAAAATGTGTGGGATAAAAAAAAATATGCATCTTTTTTTTAGTGGTATAGAACTAGAAAACGTACATTCTAGATAAGAAAATGCGATTTTTTTTTTATCATCCTTGAACCTTAAGATAAATACTAAACATTGCTTTGTTTATCGAAAAAGGCAGAAGTGAGTTAGAATTATTAAATACACAAGCTAAAAACTCACGATTTTTATCTCCGCTAAAATTTGAAAGAGATTGACAGACCGCGTATTGAAAAAAGTCATTGCATTTATAGTGCCTGCAAAAACTGTTATTAAATCGATCATTCTCAAATTAATATACTAAATAAGTTTGTCGAGGGAACCAACCAATCTCCTGTTTATGTACGATGTTAATAACTTCCGAAATAAGCAAAATCAGTACAAATACAAAACCACAAAGAACGCTTTAAGTAGTCGAATCGAAAGTCAGACCGCAAAAGGAAACGAAATGTCCTCACTCAGCGGGGCACACAAAAGAGCAACTATTCGTTTTTCTTTTCGATTTACATAATCGCTGTAATTTGCTTTCAAACGAATAATCGCTGTAAATTTTCTTTACAGCTATTGCGCTGTTTAAAGACCGGAAACTGCGAACTGTGACTTCTGTATTGATTACTATTGTAACAATCTGAATGTGACCCCCACTAACACGTTCGAAGCACGCACCCCAACCTTCGTTTCAACCCAAGTCCCTTTCTACAAACATCGAAAAAAAATTTTGCTGGCGCCATACAATACAAAGAACTAAACATCAAGCTTAACAGAAAGTATTAACAATAAGTAGAAGTAATAACAGTTTTTTATTTGAATTTTTTTAGAACAATTTACTTATACTTAATAAAACTTTTTGAAAATTAAAAGTGTGATTGAAATAACAGTTATTTGGAAGAGATATTTAAAATTAGCAATAGCAAAAATATTTGTTACTCAAAAAATCGTGGATTATACATCCCTATGGACCTTATGCATGTGACGTCAAATCCTCCGACACGTGATCTGCCGGCGGCAGCCATTGGTCAGTCTTAAACAGCTGACTCAGAACTGCTTTTATTTCTGAGTCACTTATAGGCCGATCGTTTTGTTTATTCTTCCACAGCTGTTTTTCTATACTCTCGAACCCAAACGGTGCATAAGGTCCATTCGAGAATAGACCCGTAAAGCTGTTGTATAACGATAGAAAGTCGCAATAATCGTTGGAAACAAATATTCACAGGGAAGCTTAGTTAACTGCGATTGGAACGGAAAATGATCGGTATGTGATTCACTGTAAAGAGGATTCTGAATAGTGAACTGTGGTGATACGGTTCTGATGGAATTATACACATAGGAGTGAATGGGGGGGCGGCGCCGAGAAGACCGGATATGAACCTTTTTTAAAAATGCGACTAATGACATAGAACCGGTTTGGCGAGTGTTGGCTGCAAAAGCTGTGAACACCGAGTGAGTATCTCCCATTTTGATACCCTCATTCTAGTGTGCTGTTGTCTTTATATCGTGCCGCCGAGTTAGTGACTGAAAAGTTATTTTTTTTATTAAGATATCTGCCATTTTGATTGCCTTGTTCCCGAGCACTTTTGTTGTTTTTACGTGCTGCTGAGTTAGTGATTGAAAAGTTATTATTTTTTTATTAAGCTGAACAATGTATCGCCGGAAAGGAAAGTCGATTGTAAGTATACTTTGTGATTACATATGACCTAAAACGACGTATATTTTGCTTTGTGTATGCCCTTTTTCTTGCCATTTTAACTTGCATGTCTTTCTTCTATGATCAATAAATGAGTGGAAGTGGCAGTGTCGAAATGACTAAAAGCAACACAACTGTGGGGCTAGACTTAAGTTTAATGTGCGTTCGCCAAAATTGAATTTTTTCTGGCGATTTCTCGCCAAATGTGGTGCACGTTAGTTACTTTATTGCAACCCTTTAATGAAAATGTGGCGGACTTTTGGCGAGTATTTCATAGTTGGCGTGATTTTTGCCAACTTGGCGGGAAACCGCACATTAAACTTAAGTCTTACCAACTGTGGAATTAGCACCATCAGAGACGAGTACTTTTCGTTCCACAGATTCTATACCAATGCTCTATTCTTTTGTTGTTAAGAAAGAAATTGTTCAAAATGTTTTATGTGATAAAGTTTCTGCTAATACATTCTGCTCATCTGTAAGTAATGAGCAGTTTGTCTATTCTTCTGATGAATTTCCAGTCTTACCTTCTAACAATGCCTTCCTTTCTCTACCTGCTATTGATTCTGTCTGTTTTATTTCTCCAGCTTGCTCATTTGCTTCAATACTAAATAAACCTATTACTTCTCTTACTCAGCCTTTCTTATCTCAGACTGTCTCTTCTGCCTCCTTACAGTTTCCATTGCCTCATTGCTCTCTACCCATTACTTCTCAAGCTTTTCCTTCCAGCTTTGTTCCTTCCTTGCCTATACTTTCTACTATATTTCCTAAGCCTTTACCTCAACGTTCTTGTTTCATGACTTCTTCTCAAGCTCCACTTTCTAACCTTATTCCTTCTTTTTTTCCACCTACTGCTGAGTCTGAACTTTTTTCTACATCTTCTAAGCCTTTACCTTAACGCTCCCAAGCTCCTCTTTCCAGCCTTATTTCCTCCTTGCCCGTACCTGCTATTCTACATCTTCTAAGTCTTTACCTGAACATTCTCAATCTGAACTTTCTTCCGCATTTTCCCTTACCTTATCATTCCCAGCGTCCAAGTCTTATCGCAGTCAGTATTTTCCATGCAAATGTTTAACATTGAAGTATCATCCTTTTGGTGTATTAGAAAGTTTGGGTGAATTAGAAAACTCAGTTGACAATTTATTAAAAGTCATGTCCACACAAAAAAATGGTGGAGGTGCAATTTCAAAGGTATGTCAGGATCGTTCCCATCTTACTATCTTTATAAGAAGCATGCAAGCTCTTCAAGCTGTTCTTTGTCACTACCTGTGGCAGGAAAAGTTACTTATCCCAGGAAATGTGACACATGCTTAAGCACTTATTCTACTAAATCTTCGTTTTCTAACCACAAACGTTCTTGTATTGAGAAATCCCAACTGTCCGATGTAATAAAGGATTCTTGCAGTATTACAAATAACTCTTCATCCAGCAAATTGGCTCTTAGTTTCCCTGCTTATGCTTGTAAAATTTGTTTTAAAACATTTTCTAGTAAATTTTCTTTAAATCGTCATGAGGGAAACTGTTCAAGTCCCGCTGAACCTTTGTATCCACGTATGTGCGAGAAATGCAGTAGATTTTTCAAAAATAGAAAATCCTTTTACAAACATATTAAGAATTGTACTACAAATACAAATTCAGTTATTCATTATTGCCTTTTTCCTAGTTGCACCAATTCATTTACTTATCCAAATAATTTCAATAAGCATATGTTAAGTAATCATCAGCTTGATGAGGTTAAACAATTTACATTCGATTCCATGAGCAGTTTTCAAATTTGGCTGGAACAGGAAAGTGCATCTACATTTTATTCTTTCAGAAAATGTTCTGGAACCAGAAAAGCATCTTCTAAGTTTCCATTATTATTGTTGTAATTTTTTTTTTACCAAAGTCGTTCATTGGAAGTACCAAAGAAAACTACTCGCAAAAATAGTAAAGGAACTATACCTGCACATATAAATTGTCCTGTTAGGATTTGTGCCTGTGAACCAAGTGATAAAAGTTGAAGTCGCTTACTATTCTGACCATAACCAGTATACAGGAGTTGTGAATTTAAAGTATCTGCGGCTTAAACAAAGTACTCTCGTGATATAATTAAAACCTGCTTATCTTTTTCTGTTCCCATTCAAAAAATGTTGAGGGGAGAATTGGGGTCCCGAGACAAATGCAATTTTTTCCCAATTGAAGAAGCATTTGTTTCACGTAAAGTCATTCAGGCTTACTTGAGGAGTTTAGAAAATTCCAAAAGACGATTCAACATCTGTTTTTTCTATTGTTGAATGCTTGCGAAAGGAAAATTATGATCTCATTTTAATATTTAAGTTGCAATGGCCCTTCTGATATGGATTTTTTGCCAACCTATCAAACTTCATTTGCCTTGGGCTTCCAGACAGAACATCAAAGGAATATGCTGGTGAGCAATAGTGATAAAGTTCTATGTATTGATTCTACACACAAGACAAATCAGTATGACTTTTATTTGATTAATTTAATTGTTCCTGATAAATATGGAAAAGGTTGTCCAGTAGCTCATTTTATAACTAATTATTTAGATATAAATACCATGATTTGTTTGTTTTCGAGCTTGAAGGTTAAAACTAGATAGAAATGTTAATTGTATAATGACGGATGATGATCAAAATATATTTGAAGCCTTCAATGTTATATGTTAAAGATATGAAAGTGAGATTAAAAGAGTTGCTTAATATAAAAGAGAGGGATGCATTTGAAAAGCTTCTTGTTGAGTTTGAAAATATTCATTTCACTAAAAGTTCCAAATTTGTTGATTACTTCAGAAAACATTATTGTAATAGTTCAACTATGGTCTGCTAGTTATAGAAATGTCTCCCATGCATCTACAGAAACAAATAATTATTATGATTCATTTCATAATCAACTGAAAACTGTCTATTTTCAACAGAAATTTAATAGATGCATTGATAGATTTTTACACACAGTTTTGGATATGGAAACGGATAGCTATCTGAGTTACAAAGAACTTAACTATATGCCATTCAAAACTCATTCTAACACACATATTAAAAACAGACATGCTAAAAGTAGAGAAATAGAAGATGTGATTCAACTTACTAGTACTTCTTGGTTGGTTAGGTCACAATCAAGAGGTTGAGTATTCAGTGACACAAATCAATGATATCTGCCCCTCAAATGATTTTTGTTTCATTAAATGTTTAGAGGTTAGTTGTATGGGATTATGTTGTCACTTGTATGAGTGCAATTGTCAGGATCTTAAGAGCAACAACTTATGTAAGCATATCCATAAAATTCATTCTCAGAAAATGAAAGGAAAGATCACTTTTCCGAGTGACAATTTTCAAGTGAGAAGAAAGCTTTTCAAATGTAGATTCAGAATCGGATTATAATGTGGGTCGTACTTCTCAGTTTGAACAAGGTAAATCCCCTATTCCAAACTTGTGTTTTGAACTGTTAGAACTAATCAAAAAGTGCAGTCTGTTGTGTCCAGTAATGCTGAAACAGTCTTGAGAAATTTAATTTCAGGATGTTGTGGGGTAATGAATTCTTCAGTTTCTGAAAAAAATTGATCCCATTGTCCCGTGTTTAAAAATTCACCTAAATCAAAAATTAATTCCTCGGACTGATTTTTTTAAAACTAATAATAAACATGCAAAACAAAATATTCTGAAAGATTTCTAGCAAAAGAAAACTAGAGGATGATGTGGATTATCCTGATTCTCAGCCTATAAAGAAATACAAATTTTGTAAGATAAGTCATTCAGTGCCTTTCTAAAGTATTCTAGTAAACCTATAGTGAAACTAGGGATTTATAATTTAAATTAAGGAGATTTAAAAAGTTTAGATCCTTTTTTACCTGAAGATGAGATACTACTTATAAAATCAAAATTTCCTGATTTTATATGTGGTTGGTTGTATGATGTTGTTGTCGATACTTTCTTGTACAAACTGTGCTCAAATGCAAACAACAATCACTTTTATTGATTCTTTGGTGTCTCGGTTACTTCATGGAGAAACTTTAGACAGTAAATTGTTTAAGGTTGTTTAATATTTTTGCCTATTTGTTTAAACCAGCACTGGGTTTTAATTGCTGTACACACAGAAAATAAAATTATTAGCTTTCTTGATTCTCAAAGTAAAAAACTGCATAATGACTATGTACCTTTTATTAAAAATTTAATTAAAAGCTTGAATGCTAATACAGTCGGTGAATGGAGAATCATTTGATCTGACCATATCCTTCAGCAAGATATTATAAATTGTGGCCCTTTCGTTTGTTACTATGCTCATCGGCTAGTCTTTCAATTAGATTGTAAACAGGATGTCAGTACACAATCATTTCATAAATATGTATATCATATTTTGCTCAATAATGTACCTATCCATAAATTTTCTGAAGGTAAATATGGGCTTGAGTTGGTAGAAGTAGGGGATAATAAAAGTTCCAATTTTAAAAATGTCGATACTAACAGTCTTTTTGATAATGTGCTTTATGTAAATAATATAGGGATTACTAATTATTTGTTAAAGTCACTGGATTTGTTTATATCGGTAGAGGAAGAAAAATTGCTTAAATCTGTCTCGATCAACTTTTCAGAAAGGTTGGTTGTATGATACCATTATAGATGCCTTTTTGTTTAAATGCTCTGATTTTACATATTTTTGTGTAGTTGAATCATTTTTTTTCTGTGGCCCTTTTTAAGCAATAAAGTACATAATTGTTTTTGGATGAGTAATTTTCAGACATGTAAATTGTTATTCATTCCTTTAAATTTGAATTGCCACTGGATACTTTTTATAGCTGCTATTGAAAACTGTACAATCGAATTTTATGATCCTTTAAATAATTCTCCAGGCACCAGTTGTCTTAGTTTATTGAAAAAGTGGCATATTCTTCTAGAAAAATTAATACAGAAAGATAATAAGTGGAAAATTATATTTCCTCTATGTTTGTCAGGCAGATAATGTTAGTTTTGGTGTTTATATTTGCTATTATGTGTACCAAAAAATTTAATGCTTCTTTAGAGAAACCATTCAATATCGTAAATTTTTGCAAATTTATGTATATAATAACTGGTAAATGAAGGTAACATTTTTAAGCAGTGCAATTTTTTTATTTTTAATTGATGTAAGTTAAATGACTGTTTAAAACATAGACACTGGGACAAACATAGACATACCTACTGGGGAACCTACCTTACTATGTTATTCTAGGAGGGAAAAAAAGAGAGGTAATGCATCTGTGCTTCGTACCTCCAGGGTGATGTGGAAAACGTTGCAATATTTCTCGTTGATAAACAATCCCATTATAACAAATGGGGATGGAACTGCATATAAGGATTTTCTTATTTATTCATGTTATTTAGGTTTTTTTCAGGAAGGATCATGAAGATCAGTCATGTTGCAGCTTGCTAATCAACCAGGGCAGTAAAGAAGAAACTGCATGGTATAGCAGGAAGACAAATTAACACTAAATGGTGTTTGTTTTTGTATGTTCATTGTGACATCAATAACAAACATTTTTTAGTTAAGATTTTCAACTGAAGGATCTCGTATGCGTGAAAATGGACCTTTTTGATTTTAGTTCATAAATGTTTTTTTTTTTAAATCTTTTGCATGTATATTATTTCAAAATAAACTAATGTGTTAGTATAACTATCTGAAAATAAAAGTATTTGATTCAGTTTTTATTCATTTTTCTCAAGAGTTGTTACAACATTTCAAAATAGCTGCCTGTGGCAACCAGCTTGCTTGCTGGTAATATTGGTTATTTTTAATTTCAATGAAATCTCTTATACATAATTTTATATTTATGTGGTAAAATATTTTTCAGCTTCAGCAAGTTTTAAAAAAAATTGATCAAAATTTTAATAGCCTTGCACATGTTCTGTTCATTGTGTATATGAACCTCCCTAATGATGTCAAGTTACAGTTACATGAAAAATGTAACCATGTATGGCATCTAACAACCAATTGTCTTGCATGGGGCTGTAATTTCATTTTCTTAATCCTCATGCAAAATGTGCAGTGGATTCCAGCAGTAAGTTGGTTGGACATATTTCATGTGTATGAAGTGAGCACATCCAACAGCATGTATAATCATTCAGCATACTGGTTATATTTCACCGTGTACTTACTATTTTAGTGGGCTTTGTTTTTTTACTCCACAAAACTATGAGATAAAATAATTAAGTAATTTTTTTAAAAAAAAACAGCTTTGGAATATGAACATAGGACAGAATATTCATTCCTTAGCATTTAGCAATGGAAATAAAGCAATTACAATTGAACAATGAAAAGTATTGTTGCAAATTATGCATAAGACTATTTTTTTAAAAAAATTTAATATGGTGCAAAATTCCCTTTTGTGTAATAACCATGCTCCGAGATGCCCATTCTAGTTATCAAAAGTATGCTTTCACCAAATTTAGTATCCAAAAGTCTGTCCTATAGACTGACAATAGATATACACAGATTCACTTTTATTATCTGCAAAAATTATGCTTTAAATAAAAATTAGGCAAGAAAATATTTTTTATAAATGAGAGTGAAAGAATGTTTTAAACCAGAATTTTGCAAGAATCCACTTGTATAAAATGGTTTTTCATAATGTAATTCACTGTTTTACGTGATAAGAAAAATAATTCAAAAAATATGAATTACCTTTTCTGTATGTGTATATAATAAATTTAATTATAAGTAGCTGAATGGAAGCATTTCATTTTAATAAAATCACCCAAGCTAAATTTATGATTTTGTACAGTTTTTACATATACGGAATCCATAATGCTTTTAATCTGTGATGAATATAAAATTTGTAATGTAAAATGATTCCCATTTTTTTTTTTTTTAATGATTGTAAGCTTTCAAGGAATATGGTTGTGCACTGTTGCAAAATCTCTTATGACCAACATTATAATGATGATTTAAAAAATTACAAGGATTTCATTACTGATAAAGTTTATTGCTAATTCTCAACTCGGACTTGTTCAATTCTGCTTATCAGAGAATGTGTATGCTTAAATTTTATTTTAAAATTAATAAATAAACTTGATCTGCTTGAAGAAGGTAATGCAGTATGTTCAAGAATGTAACAATAGTATTAGTTTAAAAATAAGATTTGTTGATAAATTCAACTTTTAGTATTATTGGAGATATTGTTTTCCTGGTTAGACTAGTGCTGGTAGCAATCACCTTTATGAACGCAGTGTTTCTATATGAACCAAGTTCTGTGTATTTGTTGAACTCGTCCAACAAGTCTTCAACTATGCGGACCAGTTATAAACCTGCCAATGTTAATCAAAAATAATTATCATTCTTGACAAAGATTGTATAAATACTTATCTGATTTTGTTTACTAAGTACGTTCTGGGAGATCCAAAACTTATGTCAATATATTCTGATGGACAACTGTAATTGAATGTGATTTTTCAAAAAAAAATGCTGTCCGCTCCTTAACAGCAGAAATGTTAGTTTCTTTGGAATGTTATTTTGCAATGTTTAAGTAACTAACTGCTGATTTTGGAAAATAAACATGACAACAGCCTATTTTGTCTCAATACAATTAAAATGAAAGTGGAAGTAAGTACTTCAAATTTTTATTGTTTTTTTTTTTGTTTGTTTGTTTTTTTCTAATACATAAAGAATAAAAAATTATGATTGGGGAAGGGGAGGCAAAAACCTTTTTATTCACAAAACAAAGCCTGCATAAGATAAGTTGAAAAAAGTGTGTTGTCCAGCCACATGAAAATATCTACACTTGCAAAAGCTTATTAATAGGTTTGCAGTCAATTAGTGTTTGCATTAGAAAATCCGTTAAAGGGCTTACAGTTAATACACTGTAGTTTTGGAACTCAACAAGGTTGAACTTTCATTAATATTCCAATTAAGATAAAAACCAAGATCTGTTGGTTCTTTTCTTCCTAAAATAAAAATCTTCCATATATTATTTTACAACCAGTTAGTTCACCTATCATATAAACATTAATTTAGTTATGTTTCTCAACTCAAATTTTGCTATGCTTCTTCTTTAATTTTTGATAAACTGAAAGCAGTTACTACTATGAAAGAGAGCAAGAAATAAAGTAGAAAGTACAAAAGAAAAAATGTGCCTGAAAAATGCATTGGTATTTGAGCTAAATTGTGATGCAAAAACAGATAATGATCTGAATGTTTTGCTTCTAATGAAGTTGATTCAGGCTTTTGCATTCAACTTTTTTAAAAAGAATCGGGCAGAATGATTTTAAAAAAATGATGTTTACTAAAGATTATGCTTTGTTTTAATCGTGCATAATTCTAATTTAAATTACAATAATTACAAATTCTTTAGCTAATTATAAATTACATATTTAATTAAAAAATAACACATAAATGAATAATGAAATAATTATTGGGGATTTTTTTACTTAAAACACAAAATTACCATTCTCCTATAAAGTGCATATCTAGAAAATATAGAAGTCTTGGAAAGATTGGCAGTCATCTGAATCATTCACGTAATTCGAAATGCAATGCATTGCAGATTTCATTTCTGAAACTTAAATTATCATATAAAGGAAAAATTTAAAAAAAAAACTATGATGTCAAAAAGCTGTAAAAAAAAACCTAAAAACATTCTTGGCAAAAAACACTTTTTAACCATAGTAATAACCAATCTAACCATAATTTATAATTAGTTAAAGAATTTGTAATTTAAATTAGAATTATGCACGATTAACACAAAAAATAATCTTTATTAAGCATTTTTTTTTAAGTCATTCTGCCTGATTCTTTTTTAAAAAATTGAATGTAAAAGCCTGAATTAACTTCATTAGAAGCAAAACATTCAGAACACTAAACAACATATTAATCACATTTTTTAACCATTAAAGTTAACATAGCTTATTTAAAAAAAACTAGGATGTCAATAACTATAAAAAAATTCTAAAAACATTTTATACAAAGATAATTTATTAACACCTTTTAAGCATTAAAGTTACTATTGGTTATTTCACATTACTTTGCATATTTAGTTGATTAGAAAGTACATAAATGACCTCCAATTACAACACATAAATGAATAGCAGAATTAAATAGCAAAAAAAAATTTCTTAAAATATGGAAAATTACCATATTTCTTATGACATACACATCTATTTCCATACCCGTAGAAAATTATGAAAACCATCTGAATAATTTATGTACTCATAAAATACATTAAATGATACATCTCGCAACCTGATATAAAAAGTATCTTAGGTTTAAAATTCAGGAGAGGGAAGAAAAAATCTAACTTCGATTATCTAGAAAAAAGAACTTGGTACCTTTTAGTAGTTTAAGTACTGACCTGACTAAAATAAGTATTAGGTAAATTATTATCCTTTTCCACAGTGGAAAAACATATGATTGAAAGATTTTATGTAACAATGAACTAGATTTGATTTTCATTACAACAATGGGAAATACTGCAAATCTTATTTGAACATATTTTTAAAAATTTGTTAAAATTATAGAAAAAAATGCAAAACTAAAATTATATAATTGAAAAGATATTTTTTAAAACAATTTTTAGGATGGCTTAAAAATCATTTCATGCAATAATACTATTTTTGGAGTTCTTATGGGAAAATGTCAAACTTTTAATTAATTATTTAGTAAATTGAAGTTTTAAAAGAACCACTTCAAGGTGCACATTTGCACCATAAAAAGTATATTTGTTCCAAATTCTGTAACTTCATATCAAACAGTCTTGCTTTTATTATTAGTAGAAATATATGCATTGGTTTGAAGATGTTCAAAGTAGGAAAACATATTTGTAAACATTGTTAGGAATAGAGTTTATTTTTGGTTATAAAAGAAGACCCTCAATTATTCATCTTTATATCTTCGAAAATTTTATTTTATTCAGAAGATCTCTTTTGTCATGAGATTATCAGCTAAAGAAATTAACTTTTAAAAAAGGAAAAATATACAAGAAAATATGCATTCAAACAAAACGACATTGTGATATACTGGTTCAGAAGATAATTATAGCCTGCTTTGAATGTCAAAAAAGGTAGAATAATTATATAAAATTAAGAACAGCAATAAATTATGTTTACTGTAAATATATAGGTATGTAATAGCAAGTCAATATAAGTCAAAAGTACAAATTGTTGGATAACCTCTGGTCAAAAATTACTTTAGTTCTTTTATTTTATAGATGATTTTTTTGTAAGTCTGTAAAATTAAAGAAATTGCGAAATTTTATTATTCAGTAAGAAAGGCACTTATTGTAAATTATAATATCTTCTAAATCCACCACTTTTCTATGACAATACATGTTTCAATAATTATAAATTCAAATGTCATTATAAAATCTGGTATCTTATATATAACTTTCAAAATTCTTTTATATAACTGAGTAATATAATTTACTGCTTTGTTTCATGTAGTGAATTCTAAACCTGTAGTAATAATAAATATTTGCCTGTTAAATTATTTTTAATTATTATTTATTTAAATTTTATTTAATGATAAGCTTGCACTTAGTTTGCACAGTTCTCTTACATATTTATTTTGCCCTAAAAATGATTAGTACTTATAAAAAAGTATTAAACAGGTATAATGCATATATATTGAACAGGTGAATTAATAAATATTGTAAGATTAATTATCCTTTTTAATAATTAATTTTAATGTCTTCATCTTATTTCAGAACTAAACTTAATTTTCTATGCAGAAATCCCCTATTCATTTTTCTTTTCTTAAAATAGAAATTTTAAAGAGGGAACGCACATTTTTGAATCTAAATGTGTCGTACGACGTACACGAGATGCAAAAAAAATAGGTATTAGGGCCCCCCCCCCAAAAAAAAAAATCTGTTCTTTTAATTATCTCTAACAGTCAATAAACTTAAACCTTAACAACATCGTAAACCGCCATTTTTAAAAAGGTACATATTTTGCTTTTCAATCTTTTGAAAATCGCCAACACTCAGAAAACTGATAAACCATGCCAACATAGCAACCCGCCTTTTTTAAGAACGGTTCATCACAGAAAACGTCCCCCTTTCGCGTACTTGTTCCTCGTTCGTAGTGATGGGTTGCATTCGTTCAATTCCCTGAATTCGAACTCCCGGATCCGAAACGCAAATGGATTTATTGTTCATAATGGATTTAATAATAGCGTCTTTATTATTGGACTTTTATTTTAATATAATTATGGATCATAATTAATAGCATTATACTTTTAATTAGATAATTAATTAAATTGATATTTTTATTAATTAATTTTAATTAATAATCATAATTTTTACTCTAAATTTTTGCTAAAAATTAAAATTACGCTCTTTTTTGTACTTTAAATTTTGAATTTAATGGACTATCGCACAATGACTATTACTTCCTGTCCGATACATGACTAATATTTTTAAAAATTCAAATTTCGGAGAAGCTCTTTAACGGTTTTCTTATAATACTCAGCATTTTATTCTATTTTACTCCTTATTTCCAAATCTAATTTACCATCAGAAAAATTTCAAATAATTTCTATTCTAGATGCATACAAGTGCTCTAAATCAAGAAGTATATCGGCCTTATTCACCATCCATGGTTAAACCATGATCGGCGGTTAAAAAGGAGTTTACACGAACAAGCGAATGCTGACCGAAATGATAGGCTGGATGTATAACCCCGAGTTGGCGAGAAACGCGTTTGGCTCGAAGGATGAGGGTAATTTTAAAAATCGCCAACAACAGAGAAATTGAGATACCATGCCAAAATAGCAACCCGCTAGGGTATACATTTGGCGACGCATTTCGGTCAGCTTTCGCATTATTATAGCAGAACCATAATTTAACAGCTGATTGTGGTTTAACTATGGATGGTGAATAAGGCCGTATAACTCCTGGATTTTTGTAATTAGAGAGACAAAAATTTGAAGTTACCTTCCGAATCTGTTTCACTCTAGTTGCGTGCTGAAAAGTTGAAAAGCTTTATTGATGGGGTCTATTCCGGTTGGGTTGGGAGACGTCACTTTTTCCGTTCTTTACCATCTGAAAAAGTCACGCCCCCCCCCCCAACCGGGGGTATCGAAATAGACCCGTATGGCATTGTTTCGCCCGATTCTGTTGGAAATAAATTAAAATTCGACTCTTTTTATTGGCATCATCAGCAAAACGTCAATTTTAGGGCCTTGTTAGCTCTAGTGCGTCAGCATTTTGGTCGAAAAGAACTGGAATGATATAGGGGTCTATTCTGGTACCCCCGGTTGGGGTGGGTTCCGTACGTTAACAACGGAACCCAACCCAACCAGGTGTATTAGAATAGACCCCATACTGATTCGAATCACTGATTAATACGAATTAGTATATCATTCAAGATGTAATTTTTCTTGGTCGCCGTACATATATAAAAGTAATACTGGTTTGTAGGGTTTTTTTAGAAGATGTGAATGTGTCGCGAGTTGTTATGAGTATTCCATAGTTCTTTTTATTCTAAATATTGTTTTTTTTTCTATGTTATGTCATGGTTACAAGTAGTAACCATATTGTGCTATAATAAACTTTAAAGTTAAAATGTAAATTGTTTCCATCGTCATTTATATGGATCTCTATCTTTAGGGAAATTAAATTTATCAATTTAAGTTAATTTTTTACAAGATTGGTTATGGGCCAGAGTCCCACAATGGCGATTGGATTCCCCCTTAGGAGAGATATTTTCTTTTAAAGTTTTGAGAAAATTGTTTTAATAATAAGTGCTAAATGGGGGGGGGGGCAACATGAGCAATGACAAGGTAACACCATTGAAATCTGATAACTATTCAAGCTGGAAACAGGACTTGATAGCAATTTTGTTGGATCGTAACTTGTATGACATCGTTTTAGGAAAGGAAAATCCTCCCGTAAATTTTGCAACCAAAAAGGAGAAATTGTGTTACAGAAAACGTTGTAAGAAAGCGTTTTCAAGTTTCTATCTTAATGTATCCAAGGATCTTCGACCTTTGATCGCCGACATAACGGAAGGGAAGAGAGCTTAGGAAGTAATTCAGAAATATTTTCACCCAGAAAGTAGAGCCCGTATGATTGGTTCATTAGATCAGTTCTTTTCGTGCAGGATCGACATTAATAAGAAAATCGATCTGTACGCAGCCAGACTTCGGAAGATCATAGCCGATTTCTTGGATTGTGGCGAAAAAATCCCCTCAACATTTCAACTCATCAGATTTTTACCAGATTGTTTCGGGGCAATTTTCCAAGCAATTTATAGGTGACCTAATTATGAGTTCACATTTGATCAAGTTCTAAATGAACTTATAGCCAAAGAGGCACGTCTGGAGCAGTGTTCGAGAGAACATGAAAAATTTGCTCTACACAGTGCCACTCCACCTAGAACCAGTACAAGAAATCTTTCAAAAGTAAATCATCCATAAGATAAGGTTGAGAAATATGATGAAACAGGGTACAGTGACAGAGACTGCTGGGGAAAGAAAAAGAGTAGCCCAGAATCTTTTATAGTTGAAGTATGCGTAACTGAAAGATCGGATCCAAATGCGTGGATTATTGATATTGCAGCTACGACACATTTCTGTTTAGATAAAAAGTGGTTTTCTAAGTTTGAACCATCTAATCAGTCTGAACACATTTACTTAGCAAATAGCTTTACATGTCCAATTGAAGGCAAAGGAATGTAAAACTGTCTTATCAAAATGGCCAGGGTTTATTCTTGAATAATGTCATTTATTCCTCCCTGATAAAGCATAACTTTATATTCGCGTCCAAGCTGGATAAAGGAGGGACGAAGTTCATCGGACAAAGGAGAAAAATTCAAGTTTTTGACGGAAACGAAAGGCTATTTACAGTTATTTTGTGTAGCGGTCTTTATGAAATATATCCGAAGCCACCTCAAACTTCAAAGGTAAAACCTTTTAATATCTCATAAACGGAAGATCGGGAAAATAGGTAAGGAAAAACCAAACGTTTTGTAGCAAGGATTGGTAATCTTACTGAATAGCATCAAAAGTATGGTCACATTAATACGAAATATATTGTGCAATATATATGCCATGAAAGGTTTACCTATTTCAAAAAACCAACAGATTGATTGCTTACCATGCCAATTTGCTAAAAGTAGAAGAAAATCTTTCAAACCCTGGGGCATAAGATCTAGGGAGCCAATGCAATTAATCTACACGGATATCTGCGGTCTTTTCCCTAAACAAACTCATGGTGGCTACCGCTATCTCATCATCTTTCATCATTTTTATCGATGATTTTAGACGAAAGGTAACTTGCTTTTTAATCAAAACCAAAGATGAAGCATCGGACGCGTTTCGTAAAAATCAAGCTCGCGCCGAAAGATTCACTGGCTAGAAAATCATCTGCAGTCGTTCGGATAATGGGGGAGAATTTCGAGGATTAAGATTCCAAAAAGACTTGTAGAATATGGGTATTAAAGTAGGATTCACCAATGCCCATACGCATAAAAACCAATCCCACTATAGGCGCCTATGGGAATGTCTTTTACCACGCCAAGTTTATCATTGTGCCCGCTAGGGTTTCCGTGTTTACTTTGACTGGCGCGAAACTGAGTTTTTTCTTCATCGTGTTTTGAAAACCTTCCATCTTTATTTACAACTAACAACTAATAACAAATTATTTCCAACTTTAATTCTTGCTCATATTAAGCTCATTGGCAAGTATTTATGTATTTGAATATTTTTCTAACTTATGCGTATTAGATTATTTACTTTAGCAATGAATTATACACTACATAGTTATTTCATGTTTAGTTTTAAAATTGCATTCATATTCAATGACACTCAAGAAGGAATTCATTCTACTTTAAGTCACACACAAAAAAACTACAAAGTGAAAACGTTTACATCCTTATAACAAATAGCATCTCTCGGTCGTCGAAATATAAAAACTTTACAAAGCATTTCTCGCCAAAAAAGAGAAATATCGCCAAATATTGGGATCGAAAAAACTCTCCATAGGCGCCTATAGTGGGATTGGTTTTTATGCTGCCCATACCCCAGAGGAAAACGGGGTAAAGGAAAGGTACAGTTACACAGCTTGTGATGGGATCAAGACTCTAAACAGAAGTGGTCTACCTGAAACTTTTTGGGGTGAAGCTCTTCTGACGTTTACCTAATGCTGGAACAGAAGTGACCACAGTGATTTTAAAAATACTCCATTCGAATTTTACGGAGGTTTTAAACCTTCAGTTACACGTTTAAAACCGTTTGGAATCGAAGCATTTGTTGGAATACCCAAACAAAAAATGTCAAAGTTACAGATGAGGCCAAAACGAGGCGTGATGGTCGGTTACGCTTTATAAACTAAAGGATATCGCATCTATTTACCTGAAGAAAGCCGGATCATTGAAACAAACGTATTATTCGGAAATAAGATGTACAAGGAGGTCAATTATCGCAACGGAATCGAGCTGGACCCTAAAACAAAAGGAACATTTAGGTACACAAATCCCAAAAAAAACCGAAGAACCCGAGAATGAAGAAATCGATATCAGTAGCTCAAATTCATCATCAGATGAAGAACCATTTCCAGTTTCTGAAGTTTCTTTATCTAAAATCTCAACACAAACAGAATTAGAATAGTATCAGAAAGCGAGCGAAGAGACTGATGATGAAATCGAAGAATCATCAAGTTGTTATTGGATTCGTCAGGCAGTAACAAGAAAAATCGTACGGACATTTATCATTTTGTTGCTGGACAAAATAATCCTTCGATTTATAAACAAAGTTAAAAAGTATTGCGAAAACCATGACTTAGAATATAGCCCTACACTTTTTAATTTTTCAGGAAGCATCCATTACCAAGGACCAGTGAAGACTGGTAAGGAACTGAAGCTCTACAAACGAGTACTACGTAAGCCCGACTAGACAACAAAATTAAAATTCCTAGATTTTTTCAGGAAGCCATCGGGTTAAAAGATGTTGAACAATGGAAAGCAGCCATGGATGCAGAAATATAAAATATGAAAACGAGAAAAGTATGGAGTCTCATCCCGGCACCACCCAAAGAAATAAAAATAATAGGATGCCGATGGGTATTTAATCTTGAAAAGAATAACCAATGTAGGGCCGTGCATTACAAAGCACGTTTAGTCGCGCAGGGCTTCTCACAACGTAAAGGTGAAAATTACGAGGAGACATTTTCCCCGGTCATCAATTTTTCTCTAATACGATTATTTTTCGCCATTTTTGTAAACCTGTTAAACTGGTTACACTGGCAAGTAGATGTAAATTGTGCCTATCTCTATGCTAAATTAGACGACACAGTATACATGTGACAACCGCCAGGCTATAAGAGCAAAAAATACCCAGATTACGTTTCCAAATTAGACCGAGCGCTCTACGGACTTAAGATATCCGCAATAGTAATCGTCTAACTGTAATTTGAATTATGCATTTAATTTATAAGTATACATGAGCGTTCAGGATATTCAACTTTCATAAAATTCAATATTACTGTTCGAAGATTCAAGTTTAAAATATATAAGACTGTACAAGAACCCTCACCATTTAGTTTCTCTTTGGGTATACCGAGACTCACCAAGTTGCAATGCCGATACTTTCTGAATACTTATGGTACTGAACTGGAATTTTTATATAAGTGTTCCTAAATTCCTGGCTTTAAAGTTATGAAAGAAAATTATGCGACGTTTCGCACATGCGTAGTAAAAAATTTATTTACTACAGATACTCATATTTCCTCTAATATTCAAAATATTTACATCAAATTTTAATGCAATGCTTCTCTGACATCTTGTCAAGTATTCTGTAAGTTTTGTATAATTTGGTAAACAACTCTGCATGTTATTTGCAATATATATATATATATGAAAGATATTCGTGGTTGTAGGCAGTAAAAAGCAGAGTTATATTCTAATTTTCTTTTATTATGGGAGAGTGACGGAATGTTACATCTTGGTTTAAGTTTTTTGTAAAAAGCGAACAGAAAATCCCTTCATTTCCTCAGGTAGGGATTTAATATATAGACACGTGATCAAAGTGAAGGGAATAATAGCTATTTTTAGTAAATTACGTAAGTGTTTTAGGGAAAAGCATGGCGGCAATAAGTCGCTGATTTCGCGATTTGTGTAGGCGTGTGGAAGCAATTAGAATATTCTTTTAGTAATAAATATGCCAAAACGCGAGATTTAATATACCTCCAGAGCGAGAAATAAAACGAAACTGGAGTTTAAGAAAAGCGATTTTGGAATACATTAATACAGTACTAAGATTTTAAAATATATAATATTAGAATTTAAAGTAAAATTAAGCGAAATTATTACATCTATATATATATATATAAAACGGGATTTTAAAAAAAATAACTTTTATACCTTCCCGAATATACATGCTATTTTTACCAAAATTTATACAAGTATGGAAGGAATAACAGGAACACAACTATGGATAGAACAAAACTAAGTTGCAAATCATTATCAGCTTTCTGTGAAACGGGTTGAGCCCAAATATTTTTGAGTCAAAGACAAGTCGAGTTGCTGCACTTCCTCGACAAAAGGAGGTCCCATATGATATTAGGAAGTATACCATAACTTCTAGCACTTCAGTGTATAAGCAGACGTTACAAATGGCAAGATTTCATCCCAGTCTTTTTGTTCTGTATCAACATGTATGTACATCATACTGGCCAGAGTCTTATTAAAGTGCTCCTTCAATCCGCTTGTTTTTGAAAGAAAAATTATGCTACGTTTCGCACATGTACAGTAAAAAATTATTTACTATAAATAATTATATTTCCTTTAATATTCGAATTTTAATTCAAAGCTTCTTTCACATGTTGTCAAATATTCCGTAAGTTTCATACAATTTGGTTGAAAACTCTGCATGTTATAAGCACAAAACATGCGGAAAAATTAGGGATTTTTTAAGAAAACCCTTATGTCTTCCTGAATATTTGTGCTGTGTTTACAAAATTGCATGTAAATAATATGCACATCAAACTAACAATTAATGAAAATTACATCTCGTTATCAGCTATCTGTGAAAAAGGATGGGTCAAACTCCATTTTCACCTTCATCCCTTTCTGCTGGTCCCTAATTGCCCTTGAGACCGAGTCTTCACTGTAAAATGTGAGTTCCGACGATAGTATGTCCCACGATTCTCAGCAACTGATTGCGAACCATTGTATTCCTATTAAGTCCAAATTTTTTGAAATCTTAAAAATGGTCCTCAGCATTTGTCAACCAGTGTAGATAATTATTTGTAATCTGCCTATACAAATCTTTGAGTATATCCCAAATTTGTTCATAAAAACTATTTTATTTATCTATATACGCAAAACTGGATGATTTTATATTAGAGATGGATTAATGACATTTAGGAATGACTTTTATAAAATTATTCATCGTTTTCATTTTGCCGCGCATACTGAAAATGCCAGTCATTAAACGTTTTCCCGTTGGTGTGGCATGGAAGTTTGGAAAAGAGTATCGATTCAGATGTCCTCGCCATCTGACCAAGTTTAAAATTTACTAGATCCGTTTCAAGATATCCTTCTTGGGCTTGAATACAACTAACTAGCGAGATAATAGTCTGCCAAAGATTTTGTAATTGCTGCAATATGTAAATTTCTACCCTATCAGATATAGTTGGTGTGTAAACGTAAAATCATTTATTGAAGACTTTGGATTTGCCTTCAGTTATCACAATCGCATTTTTTAACACATGCGCATTTTTATAACGTGTTATATAATTTTATACGAGTAAGATATAAAATACAGAACGAGAAGCAGCATTTAACCCCTTAACTGGTTTGTTATCTCAACTATTTAATTAGGTGACGCCTTCTATTTTGGGAATGTTTTGTCATTTTAATTCAAATAAGAACCTAAAGGACAACTGAAATGTTCGTGGATTACATGTAATTTTTTTTATCGAATTATAACGTCTGTGAATTACTTTATATTAATTTCCATGTTTAAAATTGCGATAATTCGATGCACGTACGGCGTACGGGCAAGCCAGTTAAGGGGTTAATATTTACATTAAAGCTTTATTAAGTGATATCTTTACATAGAGTATTATATAATCTCAAAAATAAATAATTCACCCAAAGGAATCTTATTTTAACTCCGTATGAAACATGACTTTATATTTTTCCAGCAATCCAGAATATTACTGCAGTTTTTAAACCACGCGAACCAACTGAACTAAACAAGAATGATAGCTTCAATGCTCTACTTTTGCACTGACGCATTCAATATTATAAAATTTCCAGATTTCCTGCTTTTTTTTTTTCGAACAAAGCTCATTATCAAATTCACAAAAAAAACTAAGCAGGCCAGTAAAAAAAAAATTTTAGAGAATTATTCTTTATTTTATGAACAAAAAATTATTTCGCTTCATTTATGTAATAAGGTTATATCATATTGTTAAGTCTTATTAGACTTTTGGGTAAACGCATCAAGTGGAATAATCTTTAACAAAATAACTTCCTACATAAAGAGAAAAAAATTAAGAAATTTGATGCATTGCAGAATTGTAAAAAAAAAAAAAAAAACACACATTCGCGGTTTAACAACCAAAACTATTTTCTTTGAAGACTTCAAGACTGTCCTTTTTATTAAAAACGCATGCAGCAAAAACATTTTACGATTTTTTTTTCGTTCTAAAATCGCCATCACAAAAATTATTTCATTACTTAAATCGCGATAAAAATGAAATTACTTTCGAGTGATCAAATAGAATACTGTAAATTAAATGCTTTTTGTCCCCTTTATAGCCTTTTATCAACAGAAAAAATATCGACATATAATTACATTTCGGCACGTATGTAATTCAAGCCTTTTGCTGAAAACTTTAATATATAGGTTTTTTAAATTTAAGTATAGAATGATTATCATATTTTAGAGGGGAAGAGGAAATTTTGGTATTTGCCCTGGGTGTTGTTTGGGTAAGTACGCGTTTACTCGTCTTGGTAAATGTAACTATCACAATTTCTCATACATAAGGTTCTTGCTTATTGCTATAAAGAAACTCCATTAATGCCCCATGGGGCTTTACTTATCTCCTGATTGCAAGACGTTCCAAAGATTGTGAAATTTTTCCTACGGAAATGAGAGAATTCTAAACATGTACGTTTGGAGAAATTAATTTTTGTTTTCTCTCAGGAAAAAATTGTCCTGATGTGCTACTAAAATTGTTTGATGTAAAAGGTATCGATTACCGATTTTTAAAATTAACCGAATTTGATGGAATAGGTTTATAAAATTGTTAAATCTACCTTCACATATTTGTACATGAATTATATATCAATTAGAATAATCTACTATCAAAATAACTTTCTCTTCTAACCAGAAAGAAATTAAGAAATCTGATGCTTTGCAAAAAAAAAGAAAACATGCATTCGCAATATATTTTAAAAATTACTAAACTACTTTCTTAAAATGGAAAAAAGTATTTTATAATTTTTTTTGTTCCATACTCAAAATTACAGTATCAAAAATCATTTCATTAGTTGAATCTTGATAAAATGAAATTAATAGATTTGATGAAATCTATTAGGAGAAAATTTTGAGTCGGGATTTTTTTCAAACAATCGACAATTTTTGGTATAGAAATTTAAGATAAGCCAACAAATAGGAAAGCAGTTTAGAAATTACTAAGAAATAATATTTCTTCTATGTGAGTAATTTAAAGGTCTTCGAAAAGAATATTTACGGCCTTATTCACCATCCATGGTTAAACCATGATCAGCAGTTAAATGATGGTTCTGCCATGGTAATGCGAAAGCTGACAGAAATGCGTCGCCAAATGTATACCCTAGCGGGTTGCTATTTTAGTATGGTATCTCAATTTCTCAGTTGTTGGCGATTTTTAACATTACCCTCAGCCTTCGAGCCAAACGAGTTTTTCGCCAACTCGCCAGTTAGGGTATACATCCAGCCGATCATTTCGGCCAGCATTCGCTTGTTTGTGTAAATTCCCGTTTAACCGCTGATCATGGTTTAACCATGAATGGTGAATAAGGTCATAAGCATCACAGAGCGAAAACTTATCTGCAAAACATGGCGACTGAATAGACTAGACAAGACGCCTTCTTTCCTGCAAGAGGAATATTTCTTTTCCTCCCACCCCAAGGATCTGTGGTAAACTCCGGAAGGAATCCTATTTAAATATTACGGATCCGATTCAGTGAGTCTGGATCCGCCTGAACGTGGGAGTAGGAACGGATTCCTTCCTGCTAGTTAGCTCGGATCCGGACTCACGCGGCGCTATTCACCAAACAGCGTGTTAGCATCGGAATCGAGTAATCCGTGACTGAGCGTTGATTCTGGATTTCGTGAAATTCTTATTCCCGAACAAGAGTTACTCGATCTCTCGGTATCGGAGCCTACGTAGGACACGCCCCACTCTGTGACGTAGAGTACCAGTTATTCCTGCCCCCATCATTTTCAAAGTAGATTTGCATTGGTCCAAATATGTCACATGATTATCAGCTGATTTTAGCGCCTTCTAATGTTTGTTTTGACTGTCATGCAACTTTTGAATATTTTTGTTGCCTGAATTTAGGATTCTCGAAATAAAATTTTTATAAAATTGTTATTCTTATCTCCATATGTTTTCAGCACATATGGATAAGATTCGATTTTCAGATGTTAGTATAATTGTATCGAAATGGAGATTTATAGTGACAATCCCATATAAATACTTGTATATTTCTGTGTCTTGATACATTATTAAGCAAGTAGGTTTTAAATTTTCATAGTATGCTGCAATAAAAAAAATATTGGTATTTAGATGTACATTAGTGAATATTTGTATAGTAAATAGTTTCCAAATAAATCCAGCTTTTACTAAAGCCTATGTAACAATATTCCTTAAACAAATTGCAAAACTATGTCATTAACAAATATATAGATTGAAAATATTGGAAAGAAGAACCCGTAAACTGCTCATGTGTAAACAAAAATCAGACTAAACGTTTCTGAAAAATGGAAGAATTTTTATGAACACCAATACCTAATAAAACAAATAATCATTCAATCCATTTATTATTAATAAAATGCTATTGCGCTAGAGATATTTTTTGTAAGAACTTCCTTCTCTCTTTATTTTAAAAAAATTAACACAAGTATTTTATTACATTTACATATTTAAAACTTGTTACTTGTTGTAAACATTGAATTTAGCAAATTTTGATTTTCAACTGAATGAATTACTGACTAGTAACTGTTCAGAACATAAACATAATAGTCTTGACAAATCTAATTAAGTGTAATGAAATAAATTATTGATATTATTTGTAAGTATTTTAGAATTAATATTATCTTTACATGAAATGTATGCTTAATTGATGGATTTCAGATATTTTAAACTGTCCAAATAATCAGATAGATAGCAATTGTTTTAAACATTTCTATCACAATTAAAATGCAGATTTGCTTTTCTCAATATCTTCATTATTTGAGAATAAAATGAGGTACTCATTTTTTGATACGTTGATATTAACATTCTATTAGTACCTGCATAATATCTGCTGTGTTTCATAGCAAATAAATTGCTATGAAACACAGCATGCTTCAAGTTTATATTCATTAACAAGAGTAATTTAATGTTCTTTACTACTTATTTTATTATTACAACTCGTTACTTTATGAATTCAATAAACAAAATTTAAAAAGAAATTAACAAACATACAACAATTGTTAAAATATAGCAATTTTCTTGGTTTTACCAACAAATTGTTAGAATATTTTTTATTTTGTGTACTTTAATAAGCAGAGCATTAGAGGCCTACATTTAAAATATAAGGGGAAGGAAACTCGGAATGAAATGTTGCTACAAATAAAATGACTTTTATGTTAATAAGTTATTTTGACTTAACAAAAAAATTATATCAATAATCTAAAACTATTTCAAGGATTCTTTTCCTGCCAGTTTTCCAATAACAGTCTTTTTATTTTCGTTCAAGTAAAAACATTTAATTTCATATAGATTTGTATAAATAAAGAAAAAGAAGTCATCTTTTAAATTTTTTCATACAAATATGTGAATTTATTTTCTGATTTTCAATTAAAGTTCATGGTTACTTAACATCACAGATAAGAATATTACATCGAAAGGGACAATGGTTTATTATGGTCTTATTGCATAGAATTATATAAAACTTTATATTATTATGGGCCCACTTTCATCTGAATATTTTATTCAAAATGCAAAAAATAATGTTTATAATTCAGTTATTTTGACAAATTTACCAAAACAAGTTGGCAAAAAAAAAAGCTTCTACCAGTCAAGTAAGTACATTAGCACAATTTACAATAATTTATAATTCTGAATAAGATTTATGAGTCCTATTGCCTATCAAAAGGATTTTCAATAACTGATTGATGATTCACATGTATGTAGCACTGGTGAATGAAATATATAAAATAAGCTGCATAGATCAAAAGAAATTTTAAATCTTTAAATGATGTAAAAGATAAATGTCAAAGCAAATTAATATGAATTGATTTCGCTGTATCATTCAACTATATACAGAGTTATATATAAATTTATAAAACTCTTTATTATGCATTCAAATTTCTTTATAAAAATTTCCAACTTCACTTATTATAAACACAAATGTTAGGCAACTTTTTCCAGCGAAATAAATGCTTGATAAATTCTATAAGGAAACAACAAAAGGAATAACTTTGCAGTATATTTAATAAATAAAGATAACTATATAAGCTTACAAACATACCACCAAACAAAGCTTTTGGTAAACACAAAGGCAGTTTTCTGGATGCAGAACAGAGTATTAAGTAAGACAGCTATTATTCTGATATTTTTTGACACAACTCAGAAACACATCTCTACTCTGATAACTATTAACCAGGATATGTTTTTAAAATATTACATCCTGAAAAATCATGGTGTTATTGCATAGAATAGTAATGAAACTTTAAATTATTTGGGGACAACTTGTGTCTGAATATTTGAATTAAAATGCAAAAACAATGTTTATAGTTCAGATATTTTTACAAGTTGACAAAAAAAAAAAAAACTTATACCAGCCAAATAAGTATATTAACACAATTAACAATATACTTTTATTTCATTTATAATTTTGAATAACATTTTAAGAGTCTTATTGCATATATCAAAATGTTTTTCTGCAACTGTTAAATGGTTCACATGAATGCAGTGTTGATGAATGACTTATAGGAAATATCAACATAAAATACAGAGACTGAAAGACATTTAAAATTTTTAATACTGTAAAGATTTGTCATAGCAAAGTAAGCTGAACTAATATTTCTGTAAAACACAACTATATACAGAAGAATACATTAATTTATAAAAATGTTTATTATGCATTACAATTTCTTTATGGAAACATAACTTCACATATTTAGAAACAAGAATGCTAAGCAATTTTTTTTCCACAGAAATAACTGCTATAAATTTTAACTAAACTAACTGCTAAAAATTTTAACTAACTCTGCAGTATATTTAATAAATAATGGTAAATATATAAATTTAGAAACATGCAAAAAAACAAAGCTATATTACAAAGATAATTTTCCTGATTCGTAACCAAGTATATAAAATACTGCCGTATGCATATCAAAAGTATTAAAAACTTATTATCATACACATGGTATTTTGGCAAATTCATAAAAAGTTTCCATTACACAAAAGAAATAATTTATACAGTTTTCAAGATGTAAGAATTCTGAATATTTTAAATTTAGTTGACCAAAGAGATTTGCATCTTTTGAAATAAAAATCATATAGCTCATAAAACAAAATAAACAATTCAGCAAATTTAATAAGTTAGAAAGAGGTAGTTCTTAATAATAGAAGAGTGTATATCAATGCATAGGCTGAAACTTTTTTATACTGCTGTAAGTTTTTACAATGATTCAATAATATAATTTTGAATTAGATTTTAAAGAGTCCTACAGCATATCAAAATATTTTTCTGCAAGTCTTTAATGGTTAACATACATCAGATAGCTTCTTAATACCCAGAATGTAAAAACGAAAATACAGTATTGATGAATAAAGTGTACAAATTATCAGTATAAGCTGCATATATTTACAGAAATTTAAATTCTTTAATACTGTAAAAAAAAATATAAAAAATCATGTTAAAGCACACTTAATTTCTCTGTAAAATGCAATTATATACCAAAGGATGCATTCAAACCATGTTCTTGAGGAAATTTCCAACTTCATACATTTATAAATAAAAATATGAAGCACATTTTTTCCCACTAAAAATAACTACTATATATTCTAACAAAATCCAATAATGAACTATATAATACATTACTCTATAGTATATTTAATAAATGAAAATCAGTAATATTAACTTGGAAAAACACCACAGAACAAAGCTTTATTAAATACAAAGACAATTTTCTGGATGTCTTCCAGAGTTAATGAATTCTGTCTCCATGCAGATCAAAAGTGTTCTAAGCAAGAAGTGTTTTGAAGCATAAAAGTGTTATCAAAGAAGGAATGCACCTTGTATTTTCATAAAAAAAAATTATTTTGAAAAATATAATACTCTTTTCCATTGTATAAAACATAATTAAACATAGAGTCCATCATTATAAAAAATATGGATATTTTAAACTTATCTGACCAATAAAAGATTTGCTTCTTTTAAAATAAAAATCAATATAGAACATAAAACAAAACTGTGCAACACTGCAAATTAAATACATAAAGAGGTCGAGATTAGTGATACAGAGTGGCTAAATAGGATTATACGAGAATGTGTAGCTGAAATATTTATATACTGCTGTGTATTTTTATAATTATTCAACAATATAATTTAGTATTGGATTTTAAGAGAGCTACTGCATATTGAAATGTTTTCATAACTATTTAATAGTTCAGATATATCAAAATAATTTATTAATACTCAGAGCTCAAAACACAATAATGCAGCATTAATGGACATAGGGGATAAAATTTCAATATAAGCTGTATAACTTGATAAAGAAATCTAAAGTCTTAAATATTGCAAAAACTAATTGCTTAAACACAGTAATATGAACTAATTTCTTTGTAAAATTCAATTTTATAGAAATAAAGGCATCAACTTATGAAACTTAATTACACAATCAAATATAAATATTTTCCTTATGGAAAATTTAATTTTTCTTTTTCCACTGAAGTAAGTGTTATATTACCCAGCTTGCAAAATAAATAAAATTATGCATTTAAATTTATCAGAACAAAGAGATTTATATTCTTAGTAGTAAAAATCATATACGATAAATTTAATAAACAAGGTTTGATAGTATACACTTGGAAACACAGTGCAGAAAAAAGCTTCATTAAAAATAAAGTCAATTTTCTGAATGTGTCACCGGGCACAGTGAAAAGATTCATTTTATTTATGGTAAATATGTGTAATTAAATCTACCTGAACAATAAACAGCTTGCATTCATTGGAGTATACAGTAAATAACCTAAAATTAATTGTCCATCTTTCTTTAACACATCAGTTCATTACTCACGAAATAATTATGTGTCAGCCATGATCATTGCTGATAATTGTACACTGAAAGTATAAAAATTAGCTTGTATTGTTGAAACCGACAAATATTAGATAATCCTCTCGAAATCGAGATTTTCTCTTTCAGGATAAAAAGCATGAAATATATTTAAAAGCATACTTATTGAAAAGGAAGAGCCAAAAAATAGTAGTGACAAGGAGTTTTCTCCACTTTACATACAAAAAACTACACTATTTGTCTTGCTAAACACCAAAATATTCTTCCAGATTGTTTTTCTCCAAAAATACTACTTTTACAAGCCATGCAAAAATCCAAAACATTGAGCCAGAACAATTTTTCATTCTACTGCACATGCACATGTTTCCATAATATAATTTTCAATTAGATTTTAAGAGTCCTACAGCATATTAAAATATTTTTCTGCAAGTCTTTAATGGTTCACATACATAAAAATAGTTTATGAATACCCAGACTGTTAAAACGAAAATACAGCATTGATTAATAAAGTGTATAAAATATTGATATAAGCTGCATAGATTGACAGAAATTTTAGTTATTTAATACTGTAAAAAAACTGATAAAGCACTCTAGTTTCTATGTAAAATGCTACTATAATACCAATGAATGAATTAATTTATACTGTTTAATATGCACTCAAACAATATTTTTAAGGAAATTTCCAACTTCACACATTCATAAATAAAAATATGATGCACTTTATTTTAACCACTAAAAATAATTACTATTCTAACAAAATCCCATAAAGAACTATATAACGAATAACTCTACAGTACATTTAATAACTGAGGATCAATATATTAACTTGGAAATACACCACAGAACAAAGCTTTATTAAATACAAAGACAATTTTCTGGATGCCTTTCCGAGTATACTGCCTCAATACATATCAAAAGTGTTATATTATTTACAAAGAAGGAATACACCTGGTAATTTCAAGAAAACAATCGTTTGCAAAATATAAGGCTTTTACATTATGTATAAGATATAATTTAAGATACTGTCCATCATGTAAAAAACAAGGATATTTTAAATTTATCTAACCAATAAGAGAGTTACTTCTTTTAAAATAAAAATCGACATGGCACATAAAACAACTAAATAGTACAACACAGTAAATTTATGAGTAAGGAAGAGGTATTTATTAGTTATATAGAGTGGCCAAGATGGAATAATGTTAGAGAATGCAATTTTGATAGCAAAGTTGGATAACATAATATAAAACTACTTCTCATCAATTAAGACATAACTAAACACAGCTTTAAAATATAAAAATATGAGCATTTTAAATTTATCTGAACAATCAAAGATTTGCATTCTTGTAGTAAAAATCTTATAGGAAATAAAACATCATGCATTACAATACATATAATAGACAGGAATCAATATTTTGAACTTGGAAACACACTGCAGAAAAAAGCTTCATTAAATATAAAGTCAATTTTCTGAATGCATCAACAGGTACAGCAAAGACATTATACTTTTAGTTAATATGTATATTTAAATTTACCTGAACAATAAGCAGTTTGCATTCTAAAAATGACAACAATCCAGGATAGATATTAATAACATATACATCTTGAAACAAAATTTAGCGGCAAGAAGTTATTATTCTTCACTCAACATATAAAAAATTACATTATTAGTTAGGCTAAACACCAAAATATTCCTCAGATTGATTTTTCTCCAAAAAAAAGTACTCTTACAAGCAATGCAAAATTCAAAACATTTAGCCAGAACGATTTTTCATTCTACTGGCACATGCACACAAACACAGAACGAACTCAATCCCCCGATAACTCGCCAATTTTCTGGGATTGAAAAACGGGGGAAAAAGGCACCCGACAATCCGCTCTTTTGGCATGGAGAATAAGAAATCGGAGTGCTGACACGAGTGTCAGTGTCAACAGGCGTTGGTGAATAGCGCCGACGTATTCGTTCATACTAGTCAGCTCGGATCCGGATTTGCGTATCGTTCATACTAGTCAGCTCGGATCCGGATTCGCGTAGTCGTTCCGAAGTGAACGACATAACACCAGCAATTGCCATTTTCAAACCAGAGAGCTTCGCTTCTCTGTGAGTTTCTGCGTTTCGACAGGGCCTTTGAGTGGAAAACTAGTATTAGTCGCAGTGGTACCGGTTTGGACGTAATTTTGGCCGTATTTTATGCAAGGAGTCTGAAGTATTTTATACGTAAAACGAATTCTATAAATGGCATCTCCTGGTTTTTCTCCACGTGGTGGCAAAGGCGGTGGATTTCGTGGTGGTAAGCGATGGAATTTTTTATATGTTAATAAATTATTTATGCTATTTTTCTTGTCTGTCCGTTCTATGCATGTAGCGCCTTTTTGTGCTATTGAAAAAGTTTACTTCGGTAAAATGTACTTCTATTAAAAAAATGTATTGTAATTTAACGAAATGGTAAATATTATTGGTTTATTATTAATGGTTTATTTATTTTGTGAAATCTTTTCAAAAATTTGCATGCTTATAGTCTTTGTGAATTAACGGGATAAGGATTATAGATAGTGAGTAGATGTAAATTTCACTAGTATAAATTTCGAAAACGATTCATGTTATTTCCTGCTTTTGGGAGTAGTTTATAAAAAATACTTTCACAAACTGTAGTATCGCTTTAATTAAAATTTCACTGTCGTAAGTACCGCACTATGTTGTGTATTGTCGATGTTTTAAAGTGACATTAGTGCATATTCATTTTACCCATACACAACCTATTCTATTAGAAAATAACTACTATGTCTTCTTGAACAGAGATGACTGTAGCAACTTATTAAGCCTTACAAGAAAGCAATTTTGATGAATCGGTAAATGTCCCCTTGTCTACAATAACTGATCATGTTGCTAACATGAAATTTATTTGAAACTTAATTGCATACATATGCAATGAGGAATGCAGTGTTCTCATAATAACTTGGAACAAACAAGGAAAAAATAATTTTTCAATGGCCTCATGAACTTTTCTCGTACATGAATGAAATAAATACTGATGGTAAAGAAAGGTTGGTTTAATTTGAACAGCATTTAAAAAAGCAGGAATAATTGAAATTGTTTTCTCTTCTCTTCCAACATTGGACATTTCTTCCGTGTCTTTCCATATGGGTAAAATCTTGCTAACAGTGATTATTCTCAAAGATGGTCCCTAATGAAAGTTGTTAATTTTAGATATTGTCGGAAACTTATTTCCTTTATAAAAATCTCGATAGCTTTTTTAGTAAAATTTAGGCGTGCGAACTTTGCTGTACGGAAATTTGAATGGTGTCTACTTTCCGGTTTTAATGCGCTAATCTCCATAAAAATTGCACGTGTATTTTGTCATATGCAGCGAATCGGGGGGTTGGGGAAATAGTGTATAGGTCAGATTTAAGAACGTGGTGCGGTCTCTTGCCAAACTGAAGAAATCGCGCTAATCATCCTAAAAGTCGCCAAACATCTGCCATGTTGGATGGTTGCAAGATTGCGACAATTTTAATGACCGTCATTGAAAAAATGGTGAAAAGCAGACAAAATTGAATAAAATTTTGCCTTAATTTAAACAAATTTTGAGGGTATTGCAAGAACATATGCTTTAAAGAGAAATCTTGTACTGAAAGAATAATTTTTCGGCATTAAGTGGGGTAGGCCCCCCCCCCCCCCCGGGGCAACTGAATTAACCACAACACGTGGAATTTTTTTGAGAGAATACCACATTAATACCGGAAAAAAATTTAGGAAATTGCTCTAAAATAGCAACGAATTTAGGTAAAATGAATCGGTAAATTGCGAAAAGAGGCTTGTTCGAATTTGTCTAGTGGCGGTGTTTCTGTCCTTGTGTATTAGGGGTAACAGTTTTTTTCTTTCCTTGGCTTCTGGTCGTTTCCCTGTTCTTATATTATCTTCTTAAAGTTTATCTAAAACAACAGTAATATAACTATCTATAACTTTCTGCGATTTTTTTGATATTCTCCCAATAATAACCGTTTTAATGGTAAATTTATTATAGTAAAGTTTCCTATATTTTCGTCTGTTTTCCGGCAATTTTTTTGATATTCTATCAGTAATAATTCTGTTTTAATGCATAATTTGCTCATTCATTTTACCTAAATTCATTTCAATTTTAGAGTAATTTCCTTAATTTAAAAAAAAAATTAACGGTATTAAGTGTGATATTCTCTCAAAGTTTCCACGTGTTTTTTAGGTCAACTCGGTTTCCCCGGGGGGAGGGGGAATCCCCTTCTTTATGCCGAAAAATATTATTACGAAAAATATTATAACAAAATTTCTGTTTTTGAGTGTTCTTGCAATTCCCTCAATTTTTTAAAGCAAAATTTCATACAATTTTGCAGGATGGTTTGCGCGATTTCGCCAGTTTGACCGATTTCGAGAGACCTCGCCGTGTTCTTAAGTCTCACCCTTAATTCCACTTGTGTTCAATTTAATGTTGATTTTTCATTTATTAACAGTACTGAAGAAAACGGTTGGTATCTACAAGTTGGAACACAACGATTTTATCGCCAATATGGTTACCTGAGGAATCGAGCGGATTAGTTCCATTGGCAACCCGCCGGCTAGATTGCTTACGTCATAGCAAGCGTTTCGCGTGATTTGAGTTGTTTACATACTACGCGGATTTTTAAATAACTTAAAATATTTAATTAAATAATAAAATGTATTTTAATTAGTATGATTTCAATTAGTAAAAAAAATGACAAATAGAACTTGGGTTTATTTAGCGATTATATATTTTTCCGATCATAAAGTTGAAAGATTTTTCTTTGCCTTATAATAAAAATCGTTTACATGGAATTTTTGAAGTTGCTTGGTCATATTTTGGAATGCTGTCTTTACCTGCGCGATGGTTTCCTTCATGCGCCGCACTATTCATTTTTATTTTTCATTTTGAGTGTTTCCTCCCAAGTGCAAATACTAGAACTGAGTAAGTCTTAATTTTTTACTATTACTTGTTTTGAACGCTACTAAGGGCAAATGTTCTGCTGCTCCATTAGAGTAATTAAAAGAAACTGATTCCGTACATTCACTAAGCTAGCGAAGCTGCTAGGATCCCACTTTGCTGAAAGCAAAGCCGCTGATGTTTTTTAAGTTAAAAAAAGTTGCCCGGTGCCCACTTCAGATGCCGCAGGTATCGCGAGCGCAATTTTTCAAGCTTCATTAGAATAATTGAAAGTAACAGATTCCTTACATTCAATGATCTAGGAAAGTTAGTAGTTCTGTTGAAATTTACGTTTAAAACGGGAGATAGTGCAACGACACAAACCACAAACGCATTGGGTTCAAAACGAGTCAACATGAAACGATTAACTTTTAACTATGACCGATGCACGTTTGTTTATCTTTAGCTTGGCGACTTGGCTCGCTGGCGCGGTTTTAACTACGCTGTGTTCCAACTTATAGATTTCAACCAAGAAAACAAGACATTTTTTCAAAAAGTAAAAGTATTAAATATTGAGGTTTAGCTTATTGTGGGTTGCATGTGATTTAGAAGCCAGTATTTTAGAATGCTTGTCTGAAATTATAATAATCTACCATATTACAATAATTTGGCTGATTTTTTTTCTTGTGAATGTTTTTAAATTGTATATTATAAATTTATCAGAAATTGTATTTTTTCTAATTGCAAAGCATGGCTAAATAGACATTTTTATCCGTTTTCTGCACAAAATATCCGTTCTTTGCCAGTTCTCTAATTTAGAGATTTTAAACTTTTTTAGTTTAATTTACAAACTTAACGAGGAAAACCAATTAAAATAATTGTGCACATCTTTATTTTTTGAAGTGCTAAATCGCCTTGTATTGTTTGTTCACAGATGCATTACTATGCCTAGGGTGGTCTTTAAAAATAAACTTTTGAAATTTTGGTGAGGTACCCTTATTTTGTTTTATGGCCTAAAATAAGACTTTCTTAAAAATTTTAGTTTAAAAAAAAATGTATTTTAGGGGTCGCTACCAAGCTTTAAAGTTTTGAAAGCGTAAATTTTCCAAAATTTGAACAAACTGGTAAACACATAAATAATAATCAAGAACAACTGCTGAACTTAGAACAGCAGGCGTTTCCAGTAAGCATATGTAATTCTTCTGACGCTTGCGCGCACACACAGATTTCAGCCGATCGACTTCGCTCTCGTAGCGAAATTATAAAATTAGTAATATTTAGAATTTTTTAGAGATTTTTTTTTCTTTATTGATATCTTCCGTATAAGAATGAGAAAATTACTTATACAGACATTTTTAATGGATAGTTAAAAATAATGGTTCTCAGTAGCGGATTAAGTTTGTTAAAAGACCAAGCGCTTTAACATTTAGGGGTCTCTGAAAAAATATATATGTTTTCGTAATTGTAGTCGTTAAATAAAAACAGGCTGAGTTGAATTCTAATTTTCATTTTATTATGGGAGAGTGACGGAATGTACGTACATCTTAGTATAAGGTTTCAAGCCAAAAGTGAACAGAAGATCCCTCCTTTTCCTCAGGTAGGGATTTAACAGATAGACACGTGATCAAAGTGAAGGGAATAATAGCCATTTTTAGTATATTACGTAAGTGTTTTAGGGAAAATGCATGGCGACAATGAGTCGCTGATTTCGCGAGTTGTGTGCGCGTGGAAACGATTAAAATATTCTTTTACTAATAAATATGCCAAAACGAAAGATTTAATATACCTCCAGCGCCGGAAATAGAACGAAACTAGACAATTTAGGAATGCATTTGAAATAAAATTAAGTGAGATTATTACATGTATATATGATTTTTTATATATGAAAAGTCGGTTTTTCTAATTTTAAAATAATGATTCCGCATACATTCCATAATTTTATTTCTATTTTTAATTACATTTTGTACTTGCTTTTTTTGTGTTGAGTTAGCTTAATAAATCTTTGCTGAATAATTGCAATGCCTTAAAGTTATAGTTAATTTAAAATAATTTTCTAATGAATTTTCATTTAACATAATTCGCTTTTAAATAAGAATAATTCGCAAAACAACTTTACTCTCCGACAGCCTTAGAAGTAAATATAAATTTGATGTTTTCACATTGGTTTCTCTTTTCGTTTTGATTTATTAACGTAATGAATGAAAATTTAATTTTTTTCGAATGTTGAAGTGATTGCTTTCCATAATATTAACACATTATAATTTGGCTGTATTGCCAAGTCAATTTTTAAGGTGTCGGGCTACGTTGTGAACTCATTTTCTACCGAAAATCGAAAACATTTTTTTCGTTCTGGAATATGATTTCAATTGAATTTTTAATTTTATATATAATATAATTTTATATTCATGGCTGCTTTAAAAGCGTAATTTTTAACTTCAGCTTGCGGTAGATATTTAACCCAGGTTCTTTTAGTGGCCTTGCACCTATTTTGTTCATTGTTTACATAATGTACCTAATGGAGTCGAATAACTGACCATGCCATATGACATCTAATCCCAAAACTTCTTTTATTTTACTAAAACGATAATCGGAAATGAAATTAGAAACATTTTAGTAAAACTTAGTAGCTGAAATTGGAAAACTAAACAAGTATTTGTTTTTCATTGCTTTCACTTAATAATTCACTTAGTATTTATTTCTATTTATTTGTAATTTCGTTTAGTTTTAAGAACTACATAACACTTGAATTTTAATTAATTTATGAGCCAATATAGGCTTTCGAGGCAATGTGCCTGAATTTTGTATAATGTAAACTGTCTTTTTATATGACGTTCAATGAGCATTGAGAATTTCGTAAACTTAAAAATTAATTTACTACTTAGAAATTATGTATGATTTTTCAGTTATTAAAGCACATTTTACATTTGAATAGATGCATAAAAGTTGAAATTATATTGTCGGTTTGTATTTCATAATTCACACATTTTTATTAAAAATTTCCTGTTCCATTCAAATTGATCTCCGATATTTCGGCGACATTTTTAATATGAGAAATGTCATTTCATTTTCCTGTAAAGATTAGTTAAAAATACAACAAGCATAGATTATGTTGGTTTGAAAAATTAATATTATATATTTTTCATTTACACTTCATATTAGTTCAGTATTTAGCATAAAATTAACTCGATATTACTTAAGTTATAATATGCATTTGTCAATTCAAAACATTTTCATTATGATAAATTCAGATGTAATTATTATTATCGATTAAAGATACTAATAATAAAGGTACATAGTAAGTTAAGTAAAATTAATATTTCAAAAATTTATTTAAATACGTAAAAAAATTTAAAGTATTTAAATAGTGATTTTAGTTTGTTATGTTGGCTAATTATTGTGTTATTTTTTTCAAGTATGGCAGAATAAATTGATAATGTATTCGAGAATGACCAGGTTTACATCCGGTATAAAACCGACCGACACGAATCGGTGTGTGCAAGGAACGCATAGTCTGCAAAAGTAGACCATTTTCAAACCGGACTACAAAAATTGGTGTGTGTGCAAGTAGCCTTAAATAATTGTACAGTCCGCAACTTTTTTTGGATTGGACAGTCGCTGTGAGTCGGGGGGAGTTATCGGATCTTCACAATACTGGTGTCGATCTAAATGTCTCGAGGAGTCGGATTTATTCGGATCCACGAACTGATTAACCGAGTTAATTAACTGCTATCTCGAAATTTTTCCATTACGGAAACCGAGATTTCCCAATAATTCGATCTGGCTTGCCTTTTTCTATGTGTATCAAATTTCGTTCGGAAATTCGTAGAAGCTCTTGATAAAATTAATTTTGTTTCGGAAAACTCCGCCTGAATAGAGCCAACCCACTAGGGACCGTATCTATACTTATAAAAGGCAATGTTTGTGTGCGTGTGTGTCTGCGTGCGATATCCAGACGAATCTATCGCACTTACAACCTTGAAATTTGGCACACAGGTAGTCGTAATGGTGACTGAATGCACCTCGAAGCCGAAATTTTAAAATTTAATCTAGAAAATTTTTTATGTAATGTTTTGTGTTTTGATTAATTTTTCGCACTAATTTCTCAATAGAATAGTTTCGAATAAGTTTACGACAAAAATATTTACACCATCGGAAAGAGCATGCGATTTCCGCTCTAATGAAGTTAGTTTTGAATTTCTAACGTAATTTACTGAATTGAAAACTTTTATAAAAATAGTCGGTTAAGCCTAAAATACTTTGTTTGGAATTTCAACTTCTCGCATCCGCCGTTCTAATTTTGTTATCAATTTGAAATTTGTTGAAGTAATAAACATAACGTTTCTCCGTGATTTAAGAAAAGAATGGTTAAAATTGAACAGTTGGTTGAATTTTAATTATTTTTTTCTGAAGTGTTAAAAAAATTTCGCCTCAAAATTCTCTTTACGTTTCTTCCAATCGGTTCTAATCAAGGTCGCGTGACGTATTTTTCCAACATGCATTTCGTCGAAATCGCATGACGACATAACCCCTTTGCTTCGCGTCGACGGATAATTCTTTTAATTTGTTCGTTTTTATACTGTCGACAGTCGAGTATACGGCTGATATGGGAAAAAAAGAATTTGGAAGCCCTTCTAGGGGGGACCTTTTTTTTTTTTTTGTCTTGACCGAATCAAATCGGATATAGGTCTAGACCAATGATGACAATTTTTCCTTTTTACTTTCTCGTATACGAAATAGGGTTCAGAAGGCGTCCTGCAAGTCCTTAAAAGTCCTTACTTTTACTTCTAGTCCCCAAAAGTCCTTTTTACAAATCCTGCTTTTTATGCCCCATTTTTAAAAAGTCCTTGAAAGTCCTTACTTTTTGCCACCTCAGCTAGAGCAAAATACATGCAGTATTTAGAAAGTGAAAGATCCAAAGAAAAGACTGAAACAAAACAACTGAAACGAAAAGCTCTAGGAGGAAATAGATTTTTTTTAAAAAATAAAAGAAAATGTTCCAAACCAAATACACCAAACAAATGGGGAAGCAAATGATTTAGCTAATGAGGCTGAAAAGTCAAAGGACATAAATTTATTTATTCAATCGCATGAACTAAGAAAAAAAAATTATTGAAAAGAAATTAAAATAAATACCTTGGATGTAAAATTGAATGAAAAAAGTTTGGAATTAAAAGATATTTAATTTGATTACCAGTTTCATGGTTTTTTTCATCAATTTATTAACTCATATTTTTAAGAATTTTTGTTGTGTTAAATTTGTAATGTATCTTCTATCTGTGTTTTATATTATACTTTATCATCTAATAGGTTGAATTTGCAAAAATGAGACATTTTATTTAAAAATGCGCGCGACAATTCGTTAAGTTTATTCAATTTAGAGGTCCTTATTTTTTGATTTTGGAAGTCCTTAAAAGTCCTTGATAGTCCTTGATTTTCTTTTAAGGAAATGTGCATGAACCCTGGAAGCATACAAAGAGAAAGTATTGTAATCGTCAAAAATTTCGAACTCGAGATTTTGACGAATCTCCACGTTTTAGACCTCCCTGAGTGAGAAAAACACAATTTTGGAATTATGTCTGTGTGTGTGTCTGTGAACACGATAACTCGGAAACTATTAGAGATAAAGGGATGAAATTTGGTATGTAGTCGTTAAACATAATTTGTAGGTTTCTATCACATTTTGGACAAAATCCGTCAGCGGGAAGTCTGTCTGTCCGCGGTCATGCGAACGCTATAATTCAAAAACTTGAATAGCTAGATGGATAAAATTTCGTACAGTTTTATCGTCATGAATGTAGGTCTGTATAAAATTTTGGGCCAAATCCGTCAGAAGGTTGACTGCCTGTCGGTCTGTATAATAGCGGACTCGTTGGAGATGCGATCTCCACACGCATGCGTATTGGACGCAATCTTCTGTGCATGATATTTATTGACTCCTGCTTGGCGCTTTTTTTCCCATCCGATTCTCCACGCGCATGCGTACTTGGTAGCAATCTGTGCACGCGGAAGGATTGTCCTTGAGCGAAGAAAGAGTAGAAATCGGTATGCATTTAATCGGAACGCATCTCTTCGAATTTGATTTTTTACCTAAATATTTTCTGATAGTCATTGGATCCTGGGTTACAATAGGTTCGAAATTTTTTATCCACGCGGGGGGGGGGGGGGAACCGCCGTTTTTTGGGGAGGTAAACGAGAAAGTTTTTTGGGGGCCACCCCCGCTGGTTTGATTACGGATTGAAAAGAACTTTAGAATGAATAGGGGATAATAGCCTTTGTAGCTGAAAATCCCAAAGAACCCTTTTTCAAATCAAATCAAACGGCTTATATCTTCAGTTAGAGAAGACTAGAAAAAATGAAATATGATTTCAAATTTTTACACAATATGGCTTCAAAGTTTAAATCTGAAGGGAAAGATTTAATCTTTTTCTTTTTCTTTGATTCATTTTGGATATATTTAAATACCATAGAAATTATGTCTGTATCTTTCGAGGCGTATTGTTCCATTTGAAATCGTTTAAGATTTCATTCGGTTTTCATTCTTTAACATTTTACCTGGTTTATAGGAATCAATCTTTTAAATCCTAAAAAAAAAAAAAAAAAAAAACTTTTTCGAAAATATCGGTTTATTTTTTACTCTGTACTGTCATATGTCATTATCGCGAAGAAAAATAAGCGGGAAAACCAATAATTTGTATCTTTTTTGATTTTGATTTCAAAACTTCTTCGTGTCATTGTGGGCGTTTTTTTTTTGTTGAAGTCCCGATTTCACGGGCAACGCCGTGTGCATACTGCTAGTATTAAATAAATATTAGCTAACAGCAAAAAAAGCTTTTATTTTATTTTTTCAGTGAAATTTCGAAAACAATCAAAGCGATTCAGATTGATCTTTAATATGAGGAACATTCTTTTTCAAATTATAAATATTTTATGATTTTTGATTGAAAATTAAAGCATTTCATTTCTCTTGAAAATCTAGACTATTTACTTGCCCTAAAAAATTTCATTAACACCCACAAAATGTTACTCCGAATAAAATGTATTGGCTCTGCTGTTTTTAGACGAAGTTTCGTCTGCTTGGTGAGAAACGAATTCCGTTATTGCATTTAAGCCAATGAATTTATTAAGTTTTTTTTAAAAGGGATATTAGTTTTCTGACGGATCCGATTTTTAATCGGATAGGAAATTCATTAAGATAACTTTTTTTTTGTCTGTAATAGATATATTACAGGTTTTGCTTTTAAATAGAGTTCGACAATATTTTAATCAAATCAATAGGGTTAATCAGGGTTTAATACTTAAAGATTTTTATGAAAAATTGTAATGGGATTTTAAATTACGGAAATAAAGTTTTAATTCCCGGGAAGAAACTCCCCTAAAGTTATTTGGTTGAAAGAACTGTATAGGTTGATATTTCTTATGATTAAACTATATTTGGAACAATAATTTTACTTTTCCTATATGAAACGTACAAGGTAGTGAATCGTAAAGAGCATTTTTCGACTTATGCCCGTTTACCTGCTAACATTATATCTTAAAAAATGGAACAAGTTAGAGAGATGAAACTTGTTATGTAGTCTTTTCACCAGAATCGTAGATTTGTCTGAAATTTTAGAAGAAATCCATCGCGGAGCAGGCTGTCCTTTCACATGCATTCGAACAAAATAATTCAAACAGGATGGATGAAATTTTGTATACGATTTTATCACTAGACTTGTAAATATGTGTTAAATTTTGCTGAAACTCCATCAAAAGGTTGGCAGTCTGTCTATTGAGTATGCAAACGCGATTTTTCAGAAAGGCGACAAGCCAGATAGATGAAATTCGGTATGTAGTTTTGGCGCGAAAACCTAAAGTTCAGTGAAATTTTGAACCCAGACGTTTGAAGAGACGGTGTTCTGAAGGCTTTCTCAATTATCTCCACTAAACTATGAAGGTTAACAGAAAACGCACTATACCAGGATAGAGTCATGGAGAGAGAACACTCCAATTGGTTAAAAAGCTGGATGGAGTAGACTACTTTTGAGAACTTTTTCATCATGTCTGCACTGCAACAGAGTAACGAATAGTTTTTAACAGTGAGGAAATTGTTAAAAAGGGATTCTAATAATAATATTATCAAGATAATAAGAATTTTAAGAAAAATGGGAATTTAATGTTTGCTTTTTAATATATGTGGACTTAAAAATTCGGTAAATGGTGAAAAAATTATTTGATTTTTTTTAATTATATTGATATTAAGAATTTAGCTCACATTTGTTAATTTGGAATTTAAAATTTATCGTTTGCAATTAGTATGATTTCAATTAATTTCAGAAAATGGTTGTATTTGAGCTAAATAGAAATTTATAACCTAAAATTTTAAATTGCAATCACGAATTTATCCTGTAATTTTTAATTATATTGGAATTAAAAATTTATTGTTTGCATATTTGAATGTTTTAATTATTAGCTTGCAATGCTTTATCAGATTACAGAATGGTTAGAAATACGAATTTATAGTTTATTTTTCGCATTCTCATATTGAGTATAAATTTTTTTTAATATTAATGTGTTATTGTAATAATATTATGCGATCACAGCAAGTGATTTATGGTCTAGTCTGAATCAGAATGACATTGATGAACAATCGGGTAATTCTTTAATCAGATTTTCCATGCTATTCTTCGAAACATAGTAAAATGCTAATCATTATTTCAGACTCCAAATTTTGTTTAGAAAAAATTATCATTCTTTAAAAACCAAACTTCTTAACTCTTTGAAAAGAATTAAAATTACCGTGAAAAAATTAAATATTTAAATCTTTTAGAAAGGTTTTTTTTAATGGAGTAAGATAAAGCATTAAATATATACAGTGGCTCACAAAAGTATTCGTACACTTTAAAAAAATCTCTACATACTAGTGAATATTCTAATTTTTCGTTAAATTAATATTTAGTAGGATATCCTTTAGCATCCACAACAGCTTTTAAGCGTTTGGGAATAGATTTCATTTTTTTTTTTTGTAATTTCTGCATCAATGTTCATCCATTCTTCCATCATTACTGTTTTTAGTTCGCTTTTAGTTTTAATGTCGTGTTTTCGTACTCTAACCTCCAGTACTCTCCAAATATGTTCTATTGAGTTTAAATCTGGCGATTGAAGTGGTGTTTTCAAATTTTGTGGACAATTATAGAGACACCAGAGGCGAACGTTGAGAGCCATGTGCATAGGATCGTTGTCTTACTAAAAAAAATTGTTTCCAATACCCAAATTTTGGGATAATTTTAAATTGTCTTTTAAAATATTTAAATAAAGAGCATGATTCATTATACCGTCAAAAAATACCAAATTACCTAGTCCTGATGCTGACATGCACCCCCACACAAGGACACCTCTACCGCCATACGTAAATGTTCCAACTAAGTTCTTGGGATTAAGTTCCTCATTTTTTCTTCTCCATACCATCGGAACCAAAAATGTTATATTTGCTTTTATCTGCAAATAAGACATTGTTCCAATACGTTTCGGGTTTATTTAACATTTATTTTGGGAAGGAAAGCATGAGCTTTCTGTTTTTCGCACTAATAAAAAATTTTCTACGGGCAGAACGCCCTTTTAATCCAGCTGATCTGAGAACTCGTCGAACAGTTTCAGGTGAAATTGGAGTAGAAAATTTTTCATTAAATTCTGCAGAAACTTTTAAAGCACTCAAACGTGGATTTTTCACAAATTTTCTAATTATAAATCTCTGATCACGTTCTGTTCACTTTGCCGGTCGACCTTTTCTTACCTTGTTTTCGATCCGATTTTCTTCTTTAAAGCGTTTTATCACATATTGCCCTGTAGAATGGGATAAATTAACTAATTTAGCGACTTTCCGAACTGATTTACCACTACTATGATGAAAAATAATCAATTTTCGAATGCTTATTGTTTCTTTACGACTACGAGCCATTTTTAAATAATAAATAGAATATTACGGTATAAGCAAGCAAAAATTAAAGCCAAACGATTTTCTAAACCCCACACAATGCAAAAATAAAAATAAAGTGACAGACGATAATTTAAGTTATGAATTTATCCGAAAATATTTCAGTGTACGAAGACTTTTGTGAGATAAAATTTGTTACTTTTTGATTATTGATTTCTTAAAAATAAAGTTTTACTATGTTCTTAAAATATTTCATGTAGTTTTGTTAAGAACAGTTTATAGATCTTATTTTTAAATACCTATTCCGAAATATTAATTCTAATTCGTGGATAGAGCCCTATTTCATTGTAAATCGTAAGTGTACGAACACTTCTGGGAGCCACTGTAGAAGAACAACAGATTAAATTGAAAACTAGGTAAACTACATGCTGATATGGTATTCAGCAAATGTTCAAAGAATTTGAAACTTTAAAAGGTAATTCTGTTTTGAATACAGTCTCTTAAACCTAGGGGATAGTTACTATTTGTATAGGACTTGCATACATATGATATAAGGCATACATATATGAACAAAATAACTATCGATTACAATTATTCTTCTTTAAATTGCATACAAAGAATAACGATTTGTGATGAAAACTGAGAATTTATAGTCTGATTTTTCATTTGTATTAGAAAAAGTATTAATTGTCTGCTTTTCTTAATTTTATTGAAATTCAGAATTTATCGTTTTCACTTTTGATCATTTCATTTAACACCTTACGATTAAAAGTGTTAAGATCTGCGAATAAATCATCCGTTTTTAATGTATTTATTTTAAGGTATATTTATGTTATATTTTTTGTTAAGGTATAAGGTTATATTTGTTATGTTTGTCTTGATTACTAATAATATTTTAGTTATCTTTGTGCAATAATATCAAGATGAAAAGGATTTATTATGTAGTTAGAAGCAGCAAAGGCTATTTTCAGCAACAAAGGCTATTACCCCCTATTCATTCTATAGTTCTTTTCAATCCGAAATCAAAAAAGAGATGAAAATTGTCATCAAAAGACGGACTAAAAATTTTGCCGATCCGGTTCGGTCAAGAGAGAACCAAAAAAAAGAAAAAAAAAAAAAATGGCACCCTCCTAGAAAGGTCTCCATATTCTTCTTCTGTGCCTAACATGGAGGCTACTAGTTTTGTTTTGTAAACAAACAGATCGTTGCCATCGGCAAAAGAGAAATTTACCTCTTTTCTGTGCCACGTACCTTAGCGTTTTATATTACAATAAAATAAGAATCGATATTTCAGTCCCAAAAATTTTCGAAGAATTTCAGCTTTTATTGAAAACCAATGTTGTTAAATCTTTGAGAAGAATAAGAAGAAACTGAAAATGTGATAAAACTGCATATAGCGCTAAAATTAAAAAGTATATTTTTGGAAAGAATTATTTTTTTAAACAGAGTAGGAGAATGTGTTAAATGTATTGTAGAACAGAACAAATCAAATATTAAACTGTGAAAAACTGTGTGTTGATATAGTATTGAACAAAAGTTCAAATAATTTGGTAAAGGTTTGAAAACTTGAAAAATAATTCAATTTCGAATATAGTGCCTCTGTGTCCAGAGGTTACAGCTCTTAACTGCTGCGATTTACAGGGGAAGGTTTTTAATGCCGTTTTATTCTCTTCTGACAAAAATATCTTCCATGCTGAAATATCTAAATTTGACATTTTTCAGTAAAAAAAAGTTCCATTTATTTTTGTTGTTGCTAATCGAATTGAGTCGACGAACACATAATTAGATTTAACCTAAATACTCATAGAAGTAACATAATCGAATAAAAGACGGTGTTCATTTAGTCGCATATAACATGAAATACAATAAGAATAGACTATTAGATTAGCTTCAGTAAGTGACCTTTGAAATGAAAGGAGACCACATGCGTTACAAGAGAGAGAAATCAGGATATCCTGTTTGCCAGCAGCAGTTCTGACGGACACCACATTTGGTATCTGTATTTAGTTTTTAAAAAATTAAGCTACCTAAGAGTGTGTACTTGTTCCAATCTGTGACCGAAAAATCGAATATATTTTTTTCAATTTAATCCATATAGTAAGTAATTCGTTACCATCATAAAGTTACTCCAATACTCACAGGGTGGCCACAGACCGGGAATTATCAGGGAATTTGAAACTTCTGGAAATATCAGGGAATTTGAAACTTCTGGAAATATCAGGGAATTTTGAGGAAAATCAGGGAATTCGTCAACCTTTTCCAAACATTATGTAAAACTGCCTCTTTGTTTATTCGACTGCCGATTTGTTCGTTCCACTGCCGGTTTGTTGAATTGTACGCCATTTTTATTTTGTTCCAAAAGCATGATAAATAGCCAAATTCAAATTCTTGTCACACTCGCTTGTGGTCTTAGCAACGAGGGTTGCCGAAAATCGCGGCGACGGACGGGAATAGAAGGACGCCAACGTTTGTATGCATCCTAGCTGTCAGAGCTGTCAGTAATGTATTTCCCCTCTCTTTCTACTGTGTTTCAAGGTCAAATAGCGGAGGAGACATTCATGTCCCTACACGTTGCGTCGGAGAGAAGCGTGATCACATGCGTGATGCATTTGAGGAAGCCAAAAGCCAAAGGATCAACAAATTATCTTTCTGTCGCATCTGTGCTTGAATATTAAGGAAAGGATTTTTATTTTATTTTAATCTTTAATTGATCTAATATTTAAAAGGTGAACTAGCATTATAAAGCTTTTCTGCAGCGAATCTGAAATTACTTTGAGTCATTTCGCTTCTCCCTCCCTTCATTAAACGTCAACTTGCAACAACTTTAATATATATTCTCCAAGGCGGATTTTGGTCGGTTGAGGCCAACTAATAGTGCAAAATTTGGGTTTTACGGAACCCTTAAAATTCAAAAATTGGGAATCGAGGTCGGTACCCCGCATATTCTCCCACCGTTAAATCCGCCTCTGCGTATTCTGACTCGGCGTCCCATACATTTTATTTGCATAGTTCATTTATCTTTTATAGATCATTTCAGTTCTTTTTTTTTTACATATAGTTGCCAACCCTTCCGATATTTGGTTGATTTCCCAAAACTTATTTTCCAAAATTTCCAATTTATTTCTGTCCATTTTATATTTTAAGATATTATTTAAAATCATGTTTTAAAAAGAGGCAAACTATCATAGTTTATCATTACTACGCCTCCGTTCTATTTATTTTTAAAAATGCATAATATTCGAAAAGTTTCAATCCGATTGCATCCAATTCATAGGCTGAAATATTATTTTAAATTTTTTTTCTTCGAAAACTAGAAGAAGCTAACTATTATATTTTCATTATTTCGCTTCCATTACATTTATTAAAAAAATTTTGCATGAACTGATAAAAATATTAAGTCATTCAATAACTATTCTCTCAAAAGAGTTACATTCTCTAAACTTTTTAGGAAATTTTATTTTCTTCAATTTTGTTATGACCTGTTAGATGCAATCATATAGAAAAAATTGACTCGCATGTCACAAGGCTAATTATGAATGGAAAAAGACATCTCCTTGTATGATTGAAAATTTTATGCAGTCATATTACATACTGTGTTGTAGCAAACCTACCAAAGAAGTTTTTATGCGAGTATGAAGAAATCTAAAAAGACATCAAGTGTAGGGATACTGAAAAAATATTTTGATTGATTTATTTATTAATAATAAATATTAAAAAAACGCTTATACTAATGCATTAAAAAAGAAAAAAATATTTTTGTCAAAAATCTGGAGCTCAAAACAAAAAGCGTGAGGCGAAGGTAGTAAATTGCAATCGCACTTATGATATATTTTATACGGTGATTTATATTGTTTACAGCGTCTCACGCTTTTATGATTTTTGTTTAAACCTGCAGATATTTGACAAAAAAAATTCTTTTCTAATGCATTGATAGAAGTTTCTTTTATTTATTATCTTCTAGATTTTACTTTTTAATTTATGTCATAATTCAGCATTATAAATATTTTGGGATCTTGGAATCATTTTTTATGAGCCAATTCCAACAATTATTTTATTGAAAAGAGCTCTAGTAAAAATGATGATTAAAAAGATACGAGGCTGGGCAAATCTTGGTGTTGGGAGGTGTGCGGGGAAATAACGTGTAGAATCAGGAAAAACTTTAGTTAGACCTATTATAATCGTGGAAAATCAAAATGTTCAAATTGTGGCCTCCCTGTACTCGGCTTTGCTCTCGTGTAAAAATTTTACTATGTTACAATTCACTTTTTTCAAAATAATGTTTAAAGTTTTTTTTAATTTTTATTTATTAATTTTTTCGTGATTTTATGTAAAAAAATAGTGTTCTTTTAGTGAATGAAAAAATTGTGAGAAATATGTTTCCGATATATCGTCAAAAGTTCATAAATTTCATTTAACATTGGAATCGCCATTTTTTAAAACCCCATAACTCTCGAAATTTTCATCAGAATTCTATAAAAAAAATTTAGGGGGATAATTTCGTGCCGGGGAATCGATTCAGCGTAAAATAATTTGCTAGGTGTAATGGAAAAATTTTCGAGGTGGCATTTAATTAACTATGAACTCGGTTAATCAGTTCGGGGGATTGGAATAAACCCGACTCCTCGAGACATTACCATTGACACCAGTTTTGTGAAGATCCGATAACTCCCCGAGTTATGGCGACTGTCCAATCTAAAAAGTTACGGACTGTACCGAACAAAGTTGTCATCTAAAAGAGAAGTCCTCGGCATTTTTTCTTGGGAAATTATTGATCAAGTAAAATGTTTGAGTTTTGATATAACTTCAGTAAACACAGGGCTATGAGGAGGAACATGTGTCCTTATTGAGCAAAATATGAACAAAGAAATGTTCCAGATGGCTTGCCATTATCATGTCCTCGAAATAAATGCTTGAGGCAATTGTTTTCGACAGGGCCTGACATACTAATGTTCAAATGATTTAAAAATTCTTGGAGCTCGATTGATCACAGTAATGTATATCCCATATCTGATGTTTCAATTCATGAAAAAGCGACCAACAGTGTATCGGATATCATTGAGTTTGCCAAAAATCAACTTGAGCAATTCTAGTCTTGAGATGGCTTTATGGAACGTTTAGAGCTCATCGTCATATTTCTTGAAGGTGTTCCGAAAAGAGAATACGCTTTAGAGGGATTACATCTTGCTCGATGGGTGGGAAAGGCAATTTACTCTCAAAATATTTATTGAGATCAATTTAACCCCTTAAGAGTGGCATTTTCTTTTCTATCTTAAGATAAACCCTCCTGTTTTGGAAAGCGGCTGTCGTTTTCATACATCTAAGAAGGCATAGAATACTTGAGATGCTTATGGATTCTACGTAATTTTTGTGTCAAATTATAGAGATAATTAACAATTAAATATTAGTTCATAAGCCTAAAAATACGATAATTCGAAGCACGTCAATATGACGGGCGCGAAGGTTAAGGTTCGAACAAAAAGCTGGAATTCGAGATATTTGCTAGTTTATTGTGAAATGCAATCAATATGAATAACTGGTTTCATGCAGCATCTGCTTGTCTTGTCCCAAAAATGATCTGCAGCTCTTAAAAAGCATAAGAGTATGAAGGTATCAATTATATATATATATATATATATATGTATGTATATAATATGAAAATTCAAAGTGTGCGATCAACAAGTTTCTTGGACATTTATGGAACCTGTCGGAGGAACTTCTTTGCCCTTGTGCTTTTTGCCGACTATATATCGCAAGAAACGAAAAGGTGGATGCTTTAAAAACAGAAGAAAATGATGAACCCTTGAAACAAGCTCGATTTGACCTAGATGTTGTCCTTGAAAAGCAGGGTTCCCACGGTCCTTGAAAGTCCTTGAGAATCCTTGAAAATTTTTTGATGAAATTAGGTCCTTGAAAGTCATTGAAAAAAGGATGAGGTCCTTGAAAGTCCTTGAATTTTTAAGGGACCGCTGATAATTTCCGCCCCCATTTTCTCCTCAACGCGAAATATGAAGGTCACCGAAAATACTCCGGGAATGCACTCGTGTTTCTCCTCGCCGCTTATCACCCTCTGCAGAGTAAAATAGTTCAAGAGGGGTCATCCGTGACCTTCGGAATCCCTCGGGGTTTTCAAACAAACAGTACTCTCTTGTAAGTGGGGGCTTTAACCCTCTGATTCGTAGGATACTCTGAGCACCCTGTCCCCCCTTCAAAAACCGCAATGAGAGCTGACAATCTTAAGGGGCTTTATTTGAAAGAAATTGGTTTGGGTTTGAAATGCTAATGGCCAGTTTTGAGGATCATAGCGAATTTATGTTCGGACTTTCCCTAACAGTTCTAGGAAATATACCTTTCCCCCAAGGTGGAAATTTTACAGAGTGGGACGTTCTCGAACCGTAGGTTGGTTGTACATCACACTTCGGACCTTTCAGTATGGAGAGTTAATTTCACTGCTTGGACTTGAAACTTATATCTAGGTGGGGGTTAAATATCAGTGACTTATTTTTATTTATTTCAACTGTTTAAAATTTTCATCAATCATGTATTGATAGCTACTTTTGATTGTCTCTGTAGAAGGACAAAAATAAAATTAATTTTGATTTAAAAATTTAGTTTTTATTCTGTTTGAATCATTGTTACATTGTGATTAAATTACTAAAATGGCAAGGCTTGATCTTAAAAGTTCTAATATAAAGATTTATAAAAGATCTGTTCCAAAAAGCATAAAATAGTTATTAATTGTAAATTTCTTTAGTGTTCAATTGAGATTGACTTATGGATATTCAAGATAATTAGATATGATTTTTGATTTTATCTCTGTTTCAAGTTTTCAGTTAAGATTCTATTGTTATTCATTATTGCTTCTACACTGTCTCTTGTCCTATTGACATCAAATATTAAAAAAATCATGGTCGTTTTTTTAAAAAAAATTTTATAACTTATTATTATTTTTTATATTTTAATTTGTAGTTTGATTCCTTTAAAATCAGAATAAGTGAAATATCAAGTGTATAGACACGTTTTACAATTTTTCAAGTGAAAAATTCAATTATGTACAATTTCTATAATATGTAATTTTATGGTCCTTGAATTTTCTTAAAATGTCCTTGAAAGTCCTTGAATTTTTTCTTCAATAAGAGTGGGAACCCTGAAAAGGGATTGCATGATGATTTTGTATTAACTAATCTACTAATAAAATGGGGTCTTTTAAAATCTTGAATGTCCAGCCCGTCAAAAAAAGTATCCGAATACTTCTTATTTCTCGTGATCTAGAAATGGAAAATGCAAGAAAATTATGTCATTCAATTTGATTGTGTAATCTTTAAAAATGTCAACTGCATTTCCATGAAGGGCCATCTATATACTTATATTTGACTCGTCTTCAAATTTTTTCCAATGGCAATCCTCGTTTTTCCATATTTTTAAATGATTCTGCATAATAAAAAAATCACCAGATATAAAATTTGAGATAAATTGGAAATTTAAATTCAAATTAACCGGAGATGTACAAGAAAAACGATTAAGGGGTTCTTTCATATATATGTAAACTTAAAAAAATAGGTAACTCTGTGAAAACTTTTCATTTCAGCTGTTAACAGAGTAATTTTCTCTGAGAACATTTGGTGTCTTACAAAGTTCACCGTTTGGGGCAATTAAATATCTATACTTATAAAAGGCAATATTTGTGTGTGTGCGCGATGTTTAGACGTAAAATATTGCACTTACAGCTCTGAAATTTGGCACACAGGTAGTCCTGATGGTGACTCAATGCACCTAGAAGCCCGAATTTTGAAACTTAATCGAGAAATTTTTATTCAATATTTTGGGTGATTTTTCGTACTCGTTTCTCCATTTCATTTTTTCTAATAATCGTAGGAAGAAAATAGATGCATCATAAGAAAGCACAAACAATTTCCGTTCTAATGAAGTTTGCTTTAAACGAAATAGTTGTAATACAATATTTTCTCTTATTTTAATAAATTAAAAAAAAAATATTTTTTGGGGTATAATTTACAACAATACTTTTCATTGTTGCAACGCAATTCAAACCGTTTTCATTGTTTAAACAAATATTTAATCGCGTGTTTCTCTCTTTTTTGAAGGCCCACTTAATATCCTAATATAAAAGGCAGTGTTTTTGTATGTGTGTGCGCGATGTCCAGAAGAATCTATCTCATTTACAGCCAAGAAATTTGGCACACAGGTTGTTGTAATGATGACTCAATGCACCTCGAAGTCCGAATTTTGAAATTTAATCTAGAAAATTTTTATTTAATGTTTTGTGGTATTTTGTGTGATTTTTCGCTCTTTTTTTGGTCGATCCACGAGAAATAATGAACTTGGAAAAACAATCTGCATCATCAAATAGAGCTAACAATTAATCTATACTTATAAAAGGCAATAAGTGTGTGTGCGATGTCCAAACGAAAAATATTGCACCTACAGCCATGAAATTTGGCACACAGGTAGTCTTAATGGTGACTCAATGTACCTCGAAGCCCGAATTTTAAAATTTAATCAAGAAAGGTTATTTCATATTTTTTGGTGTTTTGTGTGATTTTCCGCACTCATTTCTAAAATAATATCGTTTCTTATAATAGTAGGAAAAAAACGAATGTACCATCGGATAATGAAGTTTGTTTAGAACATCTAACATAATTTACTGAATTTTGAGAACTTTTTAAAAAATCAGTTTTCCAGAAAAGAATCAACTTATTTCCCTGCATCCGAAGTTCTAATTTCGTTATCGCTTTCAAATTTTTTGAGGTAATAACTGGAATTTTTCTCCGAATTTTAAATATTTTTTTCTTGATCACTTCAAACGTTTTCTATCGTAGATTCGAAGCGAAGCTTTCTACCAAGTAAAGGTACCCAGCATGCATAAATAAGCCATAAGCATGCCAAATAAAGGTTCCCAATGGGCTGGCGGCGTGCAATGAAATATTTGTATTTTTCTGTTTTGATTTCTTTTTCAAAACTTTATTTTATGTCATTGTGAGCTTTTCACTTTCTCGTATACGAAGTATACAACGAGAAAGTATTGTAATCGTCAAAAAATTCGAACTCGAGATTTTGACGAATCTCCACGTTTTAGACCTTCCTGAGTCCGTAAAACACAGTTTTGGAATTATGTCTGTCTGTGTGTCTGTAAACACGATAATTCGAAAACTGTTAGAGATACAGGGATGAAATTTGGTATGTGAACTTGACACATAATTTGTAGGTTTCTATTGAATTTTGGATAAAATCCGTTTACGGGAAGTCTGTCCGCGGTCATGTGAACACTAACTCAAAAACTTGAATAGTTAGATGGATAAAATTTGGTACACTTTTATCATCATGAATGTAGGTCTGTATAAAATTTTGGGCCAAATCCGTCAAAGGGTTGTCTGTCGGTCTTGTATAATCGCATACTTGTAAAAATTATATCTCCTAAACCCTTTGGCTTGGATAAATAAAAATTGGTATGACATTTGTTAATATTATAGATCTGTGCTCACATTTCGTTTCAATCCATTGAAAAAAATGTTCAAATTGCACATTGCGACTGTGTGTTGGCGAGTGTTTCGCTTATTTTACTCAAGTTAGTATAGTTGGCTTTTGACCTTGGCGGTCTACGAAGTATTGTAGCTTCGGAAATTATGGCAACCCCCTGAACCCGAAATTTCGTTCTGACATTCTTCAGATGGAAGGTATGGTGAAATCTTGCATGATATTTGTAGTAAGATTTCGTTCTCAAGAACTTTATTTAAAGTTGCGCAATTAACTTAATTTTTTTAATTTTCCTTTTACACATAATAAAAATGGGCGCAGGTCATTTTAAAATTATAATGACTCAGAGTTTAGGAAGCAAACGGGACAAATAGTATACGGGACGTATGGCAACCCTAGTTAGAAGGAAAATGACACCTTTTTGGGAAGTATACAAGAAAGTTTAGGGGAGACCACTCCCGCTGGTTTTATTTTGTTGAAGCCAAGATGCCATGGGCAATGTCGTGTGGGGTGCAGCTAGTTACTAAATAAGAATTCGATTTACATGATTTTAAATTAAAACACAATATAAAATTACATAATATTTTGGTACGTTATATTCTATATAATAATATAAGAGCTAAACAATACAAACTTTTATATGCATAAATATATTAGTCAATTAACTATTTACAATTTAATAAGAATTATAGCTAACATTTCTATCAGTGACTTGATTCATGCGACATTAGTCCAGTCAAAATAGACATTCAACTTCGGAAAAATTCGCATGGAGCTGAAAATCGGTACAGACCTTAAATACATCATTATAAATGAAATGTCAAAAGTCCCCATCGATCCTACTTCGGCTAAAAATTTTATTCGAGGTCAAAGGTCGAGAAATCGGTTTTTCGCAAATATCTCTTAAATGGTAAGTGTTATAGTAAAAACAGTTCATACAAAGTTTGTAAATTATGCAGTTCTGTACAAAAGAGATTTTTTTATATCGATTTTAATGAAACAAACTTTATCATACAGTTTTCAATTTATTTTTAAAAAATTGTGTTATGATTAATCTTCAACTGTCATCAAAATAATCTTCAAATTCTTCAACAGTGATATGTTATTCTCCACTTTCTTCTTCCCCTTGTTGCTGGATTTCTATAGATTGCTCTAAGAAAAAAGATAGATCAAATATCTCTTCATTGGTATTATAGGCATCTTCATCTGTTATATTTGATTCAACATTGGAGTAAGACTTGCCTTGGCAATTACTACATACTCGTGAACAAAACAATCCGACTTTTTTACAGCCAGAATTATAATTACAAAAAATAGTATTGAGAAGTCTTCTGGAGCAGGCGGAAGTAGAGTCTGAATTGGATCCAAACCGTTATCTTTCAATACCCATACCAGCTTTCAGTGTCCAGTTCGTTACCTAACCATACTTGGACTTGATAGTCGACACGACATAAATGTTGATAAGCAGCAGTAGATGTTGGAGGAAGGCAGGATAACTGTACACGTTTATTGTTACGTGTATTTTTCACAAAACTTAAATATCTATACTTGTCTATGAAATCAATTTTTTTGGAGCTCCATACATAGCAAGAAGAAAACGAGTTTCATTTGTGAGGATAATGTCTGGAGAAGAGTCGATATTTGTGAATACTTCAGCGCAATCAATTAAATCATGACGTTTTTCAAATAATTTAAATACTTTTGTTTTACCTCGTTTGAAAAACGCTGGCGTAGTATCGCATCTAGTTATTACATGTAAAAATAAGATATGAGCTTGACATTTTGGATATGTAGTTAAACTTTGTGATGAATACATTTTTGTTTCTATTTGAGCTTTGCCAGGTTTTAAAAAGTAAATCCTATCAGTAGGAGTTCGTGCAGTCAGTATTATTAACAAATCGACATATTCACCAACAACAATAGTTGTATTTGTATTGAATTTTTCTAAAGCTGTTTAAATTATGAGGACATCAGCGTCGTTATTAGCTTGTTTCACAAAAATATCAGTAGCTTTTAATTTTTCAGATAGCATTGAAATGAAGCGAGACTTGTTATGAGTATTAGCAAGAAATTGCTGCTGGTTTGTTGGAACAGTCATAAATCGATCAAAAAGGACATCAGAAGATGAAGATATTTTAGTAGTCCGACGACGTTGCTCTGCAACTTTGATATTCTTCGTATAATCAGAATAACCATCAAATTCTATAACCACCTTTTGACCAAAATGTCTATGTGCATAATGAACGTATTTCTCGAAAATAGCATCGAATATTTCTTCTCGATCCTACACAACACAATGTAAAAGATTACCTCCTTCGATGATATAGGTAGTATTTGTGTTATCAATTTCAACATTTACACAGTGAAAGCAATCATAAATGGCTAATTTTTGTGTTTTGCGCATTCCAATTGCGTCGAAGAGTGATAATGGATAATGAGCCAATTCATATCATAGAAGAATGTTTGAAGTTCATCTTCAAAGTACTTAGTAGTACTTGTGCGTTGAAATAATAATACAGGATCTATTAGTACCTTCTCATCGTGAACTTTTATAGCTCTACTGATAGTCAAAAGAGGGAGTACTTTATCAACACGTTTCAATTTAAGTTTGGCCAAACATTCTAGTCATAGAAGTAATTCCAACTTCACGAGCATTATGACAGTTAATTTTTTCATCGCCAACGACTCCACTTGCAATGGAAATAATATTTTCAACCACAGGAAAAGGGTCATGTAATAAAAACCACTCGAGAATTTTTTTAATGTCTTCAGTATCTATTTTTAGACGTGAATCACTTGCATTTACGTGCTTATCTGTTGTGTCCATTTTTACATTAACAAGATCTTCCATTTCCTTACACACAGTACTTACGACGCTCTTTTGCGTACTTCTTCCTCGAGAAATACCTCCATCTGTTTGCATTGATTTCATTAGTGATTGCTCAATGATGATATCTGTCGAAGTTCTACAACTGAATTTAGCAGAACGTCTAACAGTGAGAAATCCTTGTATAAACCTTCCAAAAACATTAGGATCGATCAAATTTTCCAATTGCAGCATGTCCTGGAGATATTAAATGGGCAGATTTAGCATAAGGAAAATGTCCTGATGCGTGAAATATTTCTTTAACGCAATTCAAATGAGCTTGCCAATCTCCCATACGTTCAACTCTTATGAACTCCTTTGCAATCAATACCATATGAAAATGTTGAATCCATAATTTTCTTATAGAGCCTCGTCCTTCATATTGCTTTAATTTTTTTTATTGCACTGATAAAGTAATGCTTCAGTTTTCTCATCACAATTTTCAATATCATTATATGCAATAGTGTTATTTTTTACATCTTCAATAGTGTTTTGAAGATTTGCATCCATATCATCATCAGTAAAGGGGTCCTTTTGATATTGTTGCTAAAGTGAGATGAAGTAATGTGTGAGCTCTGACAGCTCTGGCGTAAGCATGCCCAGTGAGCATTTTATCTAATGAATTAGGTGCATAAATTAAAAAAAGCGCCTCTTTCTTCCCTTCCTTGCATAATATAACCAAATGCTCCAAAAAACGAACTGAGTAAATGAAAACCTCCAAGCCTCCCACTGGCAGAATACTTTTCAATAGTCTGCAACGGAGGTTAGGTCTCTTAAAAATAGTCTGCAGAATAGTGCGCGATGATTATAAATATTTTGCTTTCCTTTTTTGAAATACTTACATCAACCTACAACTATTAAAATACGACAAACATAAATTAAAAACCATATAACATTTTTATTATTTGTATAATATAATTGTATGAATTAATAAACAAAAGCATATGAAGATTAATCTTTTCTTTGGGCAGATAATTAACAATAATGAAGTATCAAGTTGTTTCAGAAGTAACATTAAGCATACTATACAAATACCTATGCAGATAACTATATTTGAGTACTTTTCCGTTTCAAACACAGCACTTAGTCTTTCTGTTTTGGTGAATTTTTCAAAACAATACATCACTAGCTCATATAAATGAAATATTCTTCAATATGTTAGATGTTATTTAAAAATTTATGCCTCTTGTTTATTGTAAAAAAAATGTAGTATGTCAAAAAATATCTTTCTTGTATGTTTTTAATTTAAAATGCAATAAATAATTGCTTTTTACACGAAACAAAAACTTTGAAACTTTTTAGCACATTTATCCTGATATGCATTTTAAAGGTTTGTATGCAAACTGATAAATTGTTCTGCAATTATGCATATATAAGATTTCATTGTATCATTGTTTATTATTTAAAACGACGAAGAACAGAGCTGTTTTCCTCTAAAATTCTTGATACAACTTTTGATGGAATTTTGAATTTGCACATACATAGATACATTTTGAAAGTGTGTATAATAATGAATTCCATATTTCTTAACTAATGCTTAGAACGTTTAAAATTGGGGCAATCTTGGCTTGAACTCTGTTCCTCGTCTTTATCAATTTCAGAATTTCTTTTTTCGCTCCCGTTTTTAAAAAATGATTGATTTGCTCGCTTGATCGTCGAAACTTCGGAGGTTTATTTTCATGCTGGCGTAAATAATGCTGCTTTAAGTGTTTTCGTAATATTATAGCATCGCAATCAAAAGAACGAATTTTATCTATATACGCAGCCATCTCAAAAGTAAAAACCACGTGTTATTTCCAGAAAAGTATCGGAATGAAACGTGTAGAAAACATCGGCCGTGACCCCAATACCGATATGAGGTACTTACCGTACTTCAAGGTCAAGTCGCTAAGGAGGAGAGGGGAGACGATGATTGCGCGAGGGCGAGAGGATTGCATATTTTAGCAATGTGAGTTATATAATAATTACTAAGTTCTTTAGAAAGTGTGATTAATAACTTTGATATTTTTCGTGATGGGATTTATTTCATGAGCACATGATAAACTTTATTACAAAATAGTCTGCAGACACTGTCCAAAATCTGCGACGTACGACGCAGCGTCGCGGTGTTGCAGCTACAATTTCTTGAGCTTTTGTATACAAAGGATGATCAAAAGTAATAATGCATGCATCGTGGCCATAACGCTTTTCATTCCCCAAAGTACATAGTTAAAGTAGTGTACATAGTATTGCAGTCACTCGCTGGTTGGGGAACAAATGGTAAGAATAACAGGGCTCGTACGCGTCCTTAAAAGTCCTTTTACATTTAGTCCTTAAAAGTCCTTACAAATCCTTATTTTTATGCCCTATTTTTAAAAAGTCCTTGAAAGTCCTTACTTTTTACTCTGCCATTATTAAAAAAATTTAAAATTTCACCAATTACTGTTTTTCTAATTCCTCCTCGGCGGCTCTAATCTCGGTCGACGTGGCTCTCGCGGAATGCGGTGGGGGGGGGGACGACACTGTTCGCGTTGTACGAATCCATATCCATCGCATACACTTTGGGAAATAAGGGAGGAGTTACAGATGGCCTTTATTGGTCCATGGTTCCATAGGAATGATTGTCAAAAGTGCTGTTACCATTTTTAGAACAGTATCAAAGTTATAAACCTTTACTTCCATTTTTTGCCAATGATGTTTTTAAAACTTGTTAATGATTGCATTCAACATTTCAAAATTTTGAAACCAGAGAATGAAAGAATTGAGAAACCTGAGACTTTATGCAAATTCAACTTCAGTGACCCAAACTTGTATAATGATAAAAATTAAGTGTATTTAGGATTTGCTGCAGATCGACTAATAAAAGAAAAGATGAAAAATAAGGAATTAGCAGACAAGGATGTTTTCACACTCAGACAGGATAGTCGGAAAAACATCATAACAATGATAAGACATTTCATGCAGAAATGTCCTGTTAATTACGCACTAGTAAGACCTGCGATTTGCATTGATCCACGAGTAATGGCTGGATATCCCGAAAAAGCACAGGAAAAAATGAAAAAGGTATTGATTATATTGTCGCAAAATAAACGTATTTTGGGAAAAGATTGCGACGAAATTTTGTTACTCTATGCAGATTTTCTGTTAAATATTGTAAATCCAAATTCATTTGAATTTACTTCAATCCAAAGAGTGATTCCCTTGATAATTTTTTACAAACTTATTTTAGCAATAATCATTATGAAAAAGTATGGAAGATTATCAAAATGGTATTAATACTGTCACATGGACAATGAGGTTTTTCGGTGAACAAGGCCCTGGAAATAGAAAATTTAAAAGATGCTTCATATATTTTCCAGCGTGTAAATCATGAATTTATTTAGCTGTCTGGGGCTATTTATGACTTAAAAATTACTAAGGAAATGAGGACGGCTGCCACCTCAGCTAGAACAAAATACATGCAGTATTTAGAAAGTGAAAGATCCAAAGAAAAGACTGAAACAAAACAACTGAAACGAAAAGCTCTAGAGGAAGAAATCGGAATAAAGAGAAGTGTTCGGATAAATTTTGACGGACAGTACCATCAGGGTTTTTGCAAAAAGATGCGACAGAATGGAAAGAAGACGAATCCTACAAGTAAATTAAAGCAACAGTGGGTTAAGCAATAGTGGGGAAAATAATGTAGTGGAGTGGCACTGATGGAATCGTTCAACAAACTTCATACAAAAGACGAAGAGCAAAAGCAGTAGGTTGTTAAAATACAACAAGTATTGCTTCTGCTTTTCGTAAATATAAATTGTAAAGCAATTTTAGAAGCAAATATTCGGACTCTAAAAAATCTATTTTAATGTCTTTAAAGGTAGTATAATGTAATTCTTTTTAGGTAGATTCCTTATAGGAAGTCTACCTATTGCAATGGTTCTCATGACACGACTTTCGAAAAATTTCTGCAGATCTTCATCGATCATGACCCCTAGAACACAAAACCAACATATATAATATGTGTGTGTGGGATATTTTAATTTTTTAACTTTCCTAAATAATCTTAACGATACCTCATTTTAAATACTCCCACTTTCATCATAATTAACGCACTACAACTTTCTTTTCAAATCGCGAGTTTCTGAAGGGGAATTCCCTTTCCTGGGTACTTAAGCGTTCTGCGCATTAATTTCTGCCCTTTTTCACGCCTGCATGTAAGCTTTTAACAACAACGCGCAGCTCGGGCGTAAACTTCTGAATTCTGGTCATGGAGCTACATAAAAATGAAATACCTTACCTATGAAGAAATAACGCCTGATGCCTAAATAAAAGATTTAAACAAATATCATCTCTTCCTTGATGATCAAAATGGACTGCCTTTCACCTTTTTAAAGCCTGATCATATAATGGGTCGACAGGATCCATATTGGAGCATGGAAACCCCGTACATGGATTTTGGAATTCGGAGCCGCCATTAGCCACACCTACTCAACAACAACGAGAGTACATTTTTCAGGCTGAAGATGAATTTTAGCAGCTTTCGAGTGTTTCATACGGATGTCATCAGATCATAGTTCAAATACCCACATTGTGTTATATTCCCTACAAAATTTCTACCACACCAGGATCATCACTCGTCGCTTATGTAGATTCTGATTTAAAATGTGCAACGCATTCATCTTCCAAGTTATTTCAATGCTTCAGCTTCAAGTATTTAATTCATCTACTTCACCATATCGTCAAAAATGAATTCAAGTGGTGTTCTACAATGGGCTAACGTTTCGGTATCACAGTGGATTACTTTTCATCTAATGCGTCAACCACAAAAGCCATATAAAGTATTTCTACAATAAATGAAGTGCACAAAAAATGCAGCTGCTAATTTTTTTATAAATAATAATTTTTGATTGCAAATATTCAATTTAATTATGTTATAAATTCTATTTTAATTTTGAAAAATTGATTTTGGTTCATTGTTTTAAAATACCCTAAATTTTATAATTCAAATAAATTTTAATTGCTTCATAAATTAATTTTGTTTAAAATTAGGTTTAAATGTGTTAGAATATGGCAAATAATTTATATTACGTGACTTCAAAGAAAAGTAAATAAAACAAATTTTACTATAGTCAGAAAAATAAACAATGAACAAAAAAAATCAACTCCCATTTTGAGGCATCGGGAGATCAGTTTCTGTACTCTTTCGACTGCTATAACAGATTGAGAGTGTAGTTAGGTTGTTAAAAAGAATAAAAAGAAAAAATAATTTTCTCGGGAGATTTTGCGATGTAGATTAGCACAGAGTTTGACCATCAAAACCATAAATGCTCATCTCTGCAGGCTATAATGTCCCATCGTATCTTTCTTCCTAAACAGAATTTTTCACTTTATAAAAAATAAATTAAGTCATAATTTTTAATTGCCATACTACCACACGACACTAAAGAACATTTAAATTTCCTGATTTCTGAAAAAGAAAAAAAAATTGAAACAATTTATATTTTAGAATTGTATATCAATGTTTTTTATTTGTTTACATTTAGAGTTTTTACAGGTATCAAGAATTTTTACAGGAAGTACAAGAGTTTACATTTGTTCATATTAATGTTGTTATGAAGTACATTTAAAATTATTTTCATGTTTATGATAAAGTGAAGGGAAAAATCTTGTAAGAATTCTATTTTAAATTTAAATTTCTTTTGGGCAACCCTGTAAGATACGGTTGTGTGTCAAGGGCCCTGGCGCACACACGCGTTTTGCGGAGGGGGAAATCTTAAAATGCATTCGTTATTGTAGTCGTTAAATGATTAAACAGGCCGAGTTATTAACTAATTTCTTTTTATTATGGGAGAGTGACGGAATGTACGTACATCATGCTTTAAGTTTTAAGCCAAAAGTGAATAGGAAATCCCTGCTTTTTCTCAGGTAGGGATTTAACAGATAGACATGTGATCAAAGTGAAGGGAATAATAGCTATTTTTAGTATATTACGTAAGTGTTTTAGGGAAAATGCATGGCGACAATGTCGCTGATTTCGCGAGTTATGTGCGCGTGGAAACGATTAAAATATTCTTTTAGCAATAAATATGGCAAAACGCGAGATTTATACCTCCAGCGCGGGAAAAGAACGAAACTGGAGTTTGAAAAAAGTGATTTTGGAATAGATTAAGACTTTAAAATATATAACATTAGAATTTGAAATAAAATTAAGTGAGATTATTACATATATATATATATATACAGTCTAACGTCGCAAATCCGGAATCGTCGGGACTTCGGCAATTCCCGATTTGGGATAATTCCGGATCTTGGATCATTTCAATATTAAGAAGTGAATTTAACATCATAAAACACAATTCAATTTAAATTTTTTTTTAAACTTATTTATTACTTCTTTTCTTTGATTTATAAACATAATTAATATTTTTAAATTTTAACATTTTCACAAAATATTTCATTTAAAGTGAGTTGCTTCATTAATTTAGGTTTGTGATTCAGTAACTTCTTTTATTTTATGCAAAAGAGTTATGTCCGACTCCGAAATAAAGTCTCTTTGCTCAAGTCCTTTTATTGTGGTGTTCAACAGTTCCACTAATCTGTCGCTTGACATTTTATCTTCCGCTTGTGTTTCTTCTTCGCTATCGGATACCGAAGTTTTGGAGTTCATCAACTCTATACTGCATATTTCGGCATCAGTGAGCTGACACACTGTCGGAACTTTATCGTCGCAATGCAGTACTTAAAAGGCGTCATATTCGGCGATTTCTTGTCCTCTTGACTTGTCGTAATCAAGTAGTTCAAAATTTTTTTTTAGAGATCTGAAATCGGTATCCACGTTTTCTTCGTCCTCGTAGAATATGGTTGCCGGCCACATATATCAACTCACATAAGAGAAGTACTACATTCGCGAGGGATAGTTCGGAATTAAAGACAATCCCGAATTTCTACAATATTCCATTCGTTCTGGGAAAATCCTCTTTGTGAGCCAGAAGGGGAGAG
>BGPR01000538.1:0-17061 GCA_013235015.1 Araneus ventricosus
ATGACAAAAGCGGGAAACGAAAATGTATCGTCCATTCTCTTGATTATCTTAGAAATATTTCTGTAGTCATTTAGAAAACGTTCAAAATCTTCAACTGAATAGTCACAGCTGAGTCTTTCAACTAAATGTTCGAAGAATAGCAATATAAATAAGCAGCATAGACTATAAAAGGTTACGAAGAGAGAACCAGCGGAAAGTGTAAGAAAATAGAACTCAAATTCCAAGATTCTGAAAATTGTAGAACATTGAGATTGTCCTAGATCAAGATATTCTATCAGCGAATTTTTTTGGCAGAATTCTTTACTGTATATACAAATTTGACTTCCGCTGAAAGAAAATATTCCAAGAATTATTGTTAATATTCCCATTAAAATAAAATAAGTATTAAACAAACGCCATATTCGTCTCGTTTTGGTATCGGGAAATTTATCAGATACCATAGAAATCACTTCTGCCATCCATAACATCGCTTGATGTTTGCTGTAAATTAAGACATATAGCATCACCATCAAGATTATCATGAAAAAACGAGTGAATGCGTTTCTTTTATCTTGCACTAATACCAGTAAAATCACTTCAATCAAAAATCCCAAGCAAAATGCTATAAGCGATACAACTTTCGAGTAACTCCAAATGCTGTAAATAAAGCATCTCGCAACTTTCCGATGGCAAATTTTCAATGGAATCCAATCTTTGTTTTGGAGGAAATCGTATATATCGATACCAGCTATGTGAAAAAGAAAGAAAATTATCTTAAATTTAGTCAAAACATAATTTCTGGAATACTCATTTTTTACCTTCTGTTTAGAAAAAACTTGAAGTTTGGTTTCTTGTGGTGAAATTTTACATTTTTGCATGCCAAGATCACGGGGTATTTTCGTTATTCTTTGAAGAAACATTGTTCTGGTTGATGGCAACAGCCAACGCATGTAGATATTACGGTGTGCTGCTTGGTTCTTGGAACCTTGCACTTTCTAATCACAATTAAATTTAATTTAAATTACTGTTTTTAAGGTTGTATAATTGGGAGGAAAAAGATGATTTCGTTTGCTATCTCGAGGAACACTTTCTCGTGCTCTACAGTTTTATCAGATAATCAAAAATTGTCCAGGATGTGCAAAAGCAGTCTACTATGAGGAACAGTTCCTTATGCTTTAGAACTTTGGTTAGCAATAAAAAATTACTCAGAAAATACAGAAAACTGGCTTTCTATAAAGAAAAATTCAAAAGAGAAATAAACAGTCAAACATAATGGCTTTATTACTGAGAAAAAAATATCCATGCAATTATGTAGAAGCAAGTCTGGAGATTAACAGTAATAGAATTGAAGAAAAATTTATGCTGATTCAAATTTCTCGAAAATAATTGCGTTGTGCGAAACGTAGCACCTTTTCAATAAATGAAAATATTTTGAAAATTTTAAATATTCTTCAGATTTGATTTCCAGCGGAAGTTAAATTCAACACTTTTAAATGAATTCGAAATAGTTTCCAAATATGTGATTCAGGACGGCTCAGGAACTTTTCATTGAAACTTTGTACGGCCGAGATCTATGATGAGTTCGTTGGCAAACCTATGTTGCACTGTGGTGTTATGTAGTCTGTGTTGTCATGTGAGAACGCGATAAGAAGTTTCTTTTCTCCAGAAAACTACTCTAGCAATAAAAATTATAAACTAACTACGTATTTTAAGCAATTGAAAGGATTCGATATTTTTGATTCAGCAGCATTATTACGAAAATGCCTCATCAACGGGAATTAAATTAAGACTGTAAATTGTAGATTCTTACCTACTTGGGGTATTCACGATATTGAAAAAAAAGTAGAGATTTCCGTTGCTATGCAGCTTTGTCATTTTATCGAACGAAGTCACTCATGGACCTTTTAAGTAGAAAGATTGCCCTTTCCATTTTTATATTTGTTGAAGAAAATCTTTGATACAATATTTCGCACGAGGACAAAGCAATATTTTCGTTGAAGAATAACATAAAAAATCATGATAAACACTATCTACAAATTATTAATTGCCTGTTTAACTCTTTTAATGATAAATATTGACATTTCGCAAAATCTAAAATTTTTTATAGATCAATTTAACTAGTTCAGTGATAAATATTTGCATTCTTAATACTTCACATTCGCTCAAAATATTATTGACTGTTCTGAAAATAAGCTTTAACTTGAAAACTTGCAATGAAAACGAACTGTGATAATCCTAGTATGATGAAAATTATTGAATTTATATGTTTGCATTAGCTAATGGAAATCGTGCGATAGAGTTGCTATTTCTGTTTAACTCTTTTATTTTGTCATTTAATTTTTTATGTATAATGTATTTCTTAATATCATGCTACTTGCTAGCCAACTTGTGAAAGGAATCTTAATGTTTTGAAAGAAAAAAATTATTTCAAAATGGATCATTTCTACAGGTTTATAAAAATGTTCAGAGGTGCGTACATATCGTCGATACAAATGCAAACTATTCAATTCTAAATCTAATTTTATAATACATTCAATAATTTGTATTTGTATCGACGTTATTGTCGACACATAGGCATCATTGATACCATTAACTTTTTATTCATTTATTTAAAATTTGAGGATTTTTGTAACTTTGTCAAAAAGTTCAGTCGAACATATTATCGACTGATCAGCTTTTACTACCCCAGATAGCAAAGAAAGCTTGTCAAAAAGGTTTTGGAAACCTTGTAGTCGGCAAGGATAAAGGGTTGTCACAAAGGCTTCCTTGACAAGGGTTGAACCTTCCGGCAAGGTAGCGGAAAGATTCGCTAGTCAACAAGAAACAAGGTTTTCTGTAAGGCTTTTAGTAGGTAGCCCAAGCTTTTATTACAAGCTTATTTCAGGTTCTCCTCAAGCTTCTTTCAGGCCTTTCAAAAGGTTGTTAAGAGCCCTCCTTCGGCGGACAAAATAGAACCCTCTTCGAAGACGTACTCCTACAGAGGGGTCCAACCCCCTTTTTTATCCCCTTCTTCTGACGTCATCTTAGAGTTATCTGGAATGTCAATTAATTAAATCAATTAGGAATTTTAATTAATCATAGCATAATTATCAATTTGATTATAATTTTTAATTGAACTTAATTGTATGATTTCGTTGTAGTTTGTGACAAAATTCCAAATTCCTCCGAGCCGAGGATCGAACCCAAGTTCATACAGTTGGAACGCAAGCACACTCACCCCTATACCGGACGGGGGTACACACAATGGGAAAGGTGGAACGGTTTGCGCGGAAATGCTTTCGCGGACAGCCTATGGAAAGTGAAATGGCAAACTTTCCGCAACCTTATTTGCTATCTGGGACAATTATAAGAGAATGAAGCAATATTTATATCTCGTGATATTATCAATTTATTTATTCCGTACAAATAATTGAGCTTTTGTTCTTTCAAGAAGAAACAAACAATTTATATTTTTTCAACTTTCAACACCTGTGAATATAATATTTATAACCATAATACTAATTCTCTATTGATATTAATATGAATTTGAGAGAAAATAACATTGCAGTCGGTTCATGATGACATATGCCGCAAGAGCCATGCAAATTTTGAAATACAGTGCGTTTTTTTTTTTGTAACAGGAGGAAAGAAGTGAGGTAATAACGCAACATAAGACAGTTATGTGCAGCTAGATGGCATACCCGATGTCGTTTACCAAGAGACAGCGACATCACGTGAATTAATTACATTTTGTCCCGATTGGTGCGGAGGAAAAGTATGGAGAGTAAAGTGCTGGCACTCGTGACGTCCTCGTTATCTGAGCATGGTTCAAATTTACAATGTTTATACCAAAATAATCCTTGTATTTCTTAAAAACGGAACTGTCATATATACACCGTCTCCTCAATTTGCGACGTGTGCGACTTACGACCACAAACAAAAAATTCATATTTCGAAATAAAATGCAATTTTAGGTTATATTTTTGTATAGTCATAATAATAGGAATTTATCACGCATATTTACGGATCCTACATAGTAGGGAATGAGCTCGCTTTTAATTGGTTTTCAGTGTCACGTGACTTGGCTTGCTTCTTTATGATGTCATAGTACGCGCATAGGCGGGATTTTAATTAATATTTTGTCGTTTCCTATCGCATCGTGAAGAAATCATCATTAACTTAGAATTATGATTATTTGGATGTTTTAAAAAAATGATGAATACATCTTTAGAATAAAACAAATAAAGGACGAACCTCTAGCATTGGTAACTACTGTTTAGTTTCACGGCGTCATTTAGAAGCAAGCCAAGTCACGTTACGCTGAGAGCCAATGAGAAGCGACCTCATTCCCTACTATGCAGGATCAGCAAATATGCATTTAGCACTTCTTGTAGACTAAGGAAAGAAATGCTAGTGAAAAGATCCTTGAAATAGTAAGTCTCTATACAAGATAATGCATTGCTTTTATGGTTGTGAATGGGAGGTCTCTTTATTACAGATTTCTTATTGTTTATAATCCAAGTAAACCCTTCAGAACAAATGAATTAAGCAATTATTTTAGCAGATTAGAGAAGATGCATCCGGAGTAAATCTATGGAAATACTATTTTAAATCAGTTATCTCCCTTCAATAGCATTAGTTCAAACGTAAGTAATCATTCCAAGCAAATTAAAGTTTGACTAAACTAGCTTGTTAAAAATAGTACTCCATTAAACTTCCCTCTGCATTATAGTAGAGTTTGAATTTCGCCTCTTTTTTTGCTTCGCTGTCGGCGACTTCAAAGAGGATCATCAGTAAAAAATACGTTTACGGTTACGTTTCTACATACGTTTAAATACAGACGTTCCTCACAGTCCAAGTGTGAACAGTCAGGGTGATGTTCGCACTTTTTACTCCTTCCTTTTGTTGGTTGTTTATTTATTGTAGTTACAGTTTGTAAATATTTCTGTACATATTTCAAGGATTAAGCCTTTGACTGCCGATTTTTAAAAATTCAATAGTTAGATGCTCAAACATCTTCAAATACCGTTGAACCAAGCCAAATGTTACTTATATGCAAAGATTTAATAGTGTAATATGATTCAATTCTATAATAGTAATAAGTGAACACATCAGCTTGAGAAAATCGCAGGATGCAGCAGAAAATAGACTTACTTCCTACCCGCGGAAATCGGGGGATAAGCAGTCAGAGGGTGAAACTAGGATTCTTCTTCTTTTTATATGGATGGTGTTTTCGAGACGATAAAGGCCTTTATTTAACGTTAATTCGTTGGAGGTTAAGCATAAAAAACACCTTTTAAATATCATTGGCACACTCCTCCCCTGATGTGTAGTATTCCATGATATTCTTTCCATAATTTCTTTTTTTGTTCTTGAATTTTCTTTCGTGATTAATGTGTGTTTATTTTTATTTTGCTTTTTCTGTTAACGCAGTTTACGAGAGGAACAGAAAAAAGTTTTTTTTTCCATATTCTCTATTTATTTCCATATTTCGTTTTTGTTTTGATGTATTTTTCATTTTTTTTTTGTGTGTGGTATTTATGTGTTCCATAAATTTATTTTTATGTGTTCTATATAACTATAAACACGTTTCATTGTGCATTACATAAAAATAATAATTAATTGTTTTGAAGATAAATTAATGACAAAAAATTCTTCTACATCTTTTTCATTAAAACTATTTCGTTCACTGCACATTAAAAAATCTCTAGGCGGTCCAAATCAGGCCACACTTTTCTATCATTTTATTTATTTATTTGGATTTTGTCCTAATCCACTTCATATTTCTTCTCCATCACCCCCTTTCCACCCACCATCCGGAATTGAATTTCAGAAAATTTGATCCCTTACATGATGTATAAACAATTCATCACTTCATCAAGTATTTTTGAATTTATTTGCACAATGAAGTGTGCCAAAATTTCCATGTTTGAAAAGTTGTTTTCTGTCCAAACATTTCATGTAAATAAATGTTTTTTTTTTTTTTTACATGGTCATAAATACATTCTCTTTCAAAAGTTAAGCATAATTCGTAAGATGGGAGGAATTTTGAGTTAATGTGGATACAATGGTTCGCAATTAGTTGTGGAGAGTCGTAGGACATACAATAGTCGGAGCTCACATTTTAAAGTAAAATCTCGTTCACGAGGGCATTTAAAAAATTTGATGAAGACGAAAAGGATTTCAACTCCTTCCGTTTCACAAAAAGCTGATAATGAGTTGAAACTTTCATCAATGGTTTTGTTTGATATCCACAGTATTTATATGCATTTTCGTAAAAATAGTATGAATATTAGGTAAGGTAAAAAGGTTTCTTCTTAAAAAAATCTCTAATTTTTTCGAAAGTGTTTTGTTTATAACATGCAGAGTTTTCAACCAAATTAAACGAAACCTACAGAATACGTGACAGTATGTTAGAGAAGCATTGTATTTAAATTCGAAGTAAATACCTTGAATATTTGAAGAAATATTCAAGGTTACTAATAATAAGTACTTGTTGTAAATAATTTTTAACTGCGTATGTGCGAAACATAGTATAATTTTTTTTTTATAATTAAGTATACAGGTAGGGGGTCTTGAAAGCTCACAGCCTCAGGGGCTTTTATCTTCCGTTAACTGAAAGGTAATGGTTAGTGACATGATACAGTTGAATTTGTCAAATATTCATATATTAACCTTTATATCTGTCGTTCAAATCATAAAAAAATATTTAATCTCAATAAATGATAATTTATCGAGATAAATAAATATTTATATATCTTCCCGAATATTCATGCTATTTTTACGAAAATGCATGCAACCTTGAGGACATCAAACAAAATCATTGATGAAAGTTTCAACTCATATTATCAGCTTTCTGTGAAACGGGATGGGTCGAAATCCCTTTTCGTCTTCATTTCTTCGAGCTCCGAATACTGTATGTCCCACGGCTCTCCACGACTAATTGCGAACCATTGTATTCATATTAGCTCCAAATTTCTCCCATCTTACGAATTATGCTTAATTTTTGAAACTGATGTATTAACTTCGTTGTCTTTTAGTGTCCTGTTCCAGTTAAAATGTCGTAAATTCATTCAAAAATGGAACAATATAAGAGATCTATCGAAAGCACAGATTTTCTGTCAAATGGACTTGTTGGCATACGAGTCTGTTGTATGTTCCGATTAAAATTCTATGAGTTAACAGAATATCGAAACTTACTTATCCTAGATATGTATCGAAAGCATACATCTTCTGCCAAATGAATTTGTTTTCAATCATCTTTACCAAGAGTTCCAATTAAAATCCCATACGTTAGTAGAGTCCCGAAACTTGCCAGTATGAGAGATCTGTCGAAAGCGTAAATTTTCCATAAAGTCAAATAGTTTTCTTCCTTTAAATCTTTTTTAAATTTAGACATCAGAACCTTATTACATCCTGGAATTCGATGAAGCAGACAGCGTGCAAGCTGTTTGGATTTTTCATTAACCTCAGAAGCCGAAATCATTAAAAGCAAATGAAGTGACAAGCAATAAATTCCAAAAAATATCAGCATTGGGAGCTGCTCTCTTAGTGAATCGAATGCCAATCTGTATCCAAATCTAAAAGTTCCAATCATGGTTATAAATATAGTGACAAACGCTGGAACCGAAAAAATATGATCCATTCTATTGATTATCCTTGAAATATTTATATAGTCATTTAGAAAACTTTCAAAATCTTCAACTGAATAGTCGCAATTGAATTTTTCAAATAAGCGTTCGAAGAACAGCAGGGTAAGTATGCAACACAGACTGTAGAAGATTACGAAGAGAGAAAAAGCGAAGACTGAAAGTAAATGGAACTGAAATTCCAAGATTCTTAAAATTGTGCAACATACAGATTGCCCAAGATCCAAATATTCTATCAGCAAATTTTTTTCGCAGATTTCTTTACTATATATAGGAATTTGACTTCCACTGAAAGAAAAGATTCCATGAGTTATTGTTAATATTCCTATAAAAATCCAGCATGTATTGCAAAAATGCCATATTCGTCTTGCTTTAAAATCCGGAATTTTGTTAGATACGATAGTAATCATTTCTGCCATCCATAGCATCGCTTGACGTTTGCTGTATATTAAGATATACAGCGTCACTAGTAGGAATATCAAGAAGAAACGAGTGAGCGCGTTTCTTTTATCTTGTATCAATACCATTAAAATCATTTCGATCAAAATACCTAAGCAATACACGATAAGCGATATAACTTTCAGGCAATTCCAAATGCAGTAAAGAAGGCATCTTGCAACTTTCTGCTGGCAGTTTTTCAATGCAATCCAGTCTTTTTTATGAAGGAAATCATACATTTCCATGCCAGCTATATGAAAAAGAAAGAAAATAATCTTAAATTTAGTCAAAACACAGCTTTTAGAATGCTTATTTGTTGCATTCTGTTTACGAAAAACTTGAAGATTGGAGTCTTGTAGTGAAATTTTGCATTTTGGCTTTTCGGAAACATGGTGGACTTTAGCTCTTCTGTGGGAAAATTTTCTTTTTTGTTGATGGCAACAGGCAACGTAAGTAGAGATTACGGAGTACCGCTTTGTTCTTGGAACCTTGCACTTTCGAATCATAATCGAATTTAGATGATTTTTAAAGATGTGTAACTAGGACGAAATAATTAATTATTTTTCTGTCGTGAGGAACAGCTTCTCGTGCTTCAGAATTTTGCTAAGTAATTAAAAATTGTTCAGGAAATGCAGAAGCCAAACTTTCTCTGAAGATGGAGAAAAATTCTGAAAGTAAATGAATAATGAAAAATTTATTATTGAGAAAATTAAAAATTTTTAGCTTTGTTTACTGAGAAAAAAGATCCATGTAATTATGCCGATACGTGTGCGAAGATTACAAGTAGTGGAATTTGAGAAAAATTGATGCTCGTTTGAGAGTTCCCGAAAATCATTGCGTTATATGAAATTTAGCATGTCTTTGCTAAATGAAAATAATTTATATAATTTAAATGTTCCTCAGATTTCCACCGAAAGATAACAGCTGACACTTTTCAAATATGTGATCCAGGCTGGCTCAGGACCTTTCCTTTGGAGTCTGGTCGGCTGTGAACTTTGAAGAATTTGTTGACAAATCTAAGTTGCTGTGTTGTTCTTTGTTGCTATGTGAGGAGGCGATAAGCTGTTTCTTTTCTCTAGAAAACTACTCTAACAATAACAATTAGAAATTACCTATTTTAAGGAATTGGACGTATTCAATATACTGGTTTCAACAGCATGATGATCAACATGAATTAAATTAAAATTGTATATTTTGGATTCTTACCTGCTTGAGAGTAGCTTTGTGATTTTATCGAACGAAATCACAATCCTGGATCTTTTAAGTAGAAAGATTGCCCTTGATTTTTTTAAAGTAAATAATTCCTGCAATATTATTATGACAAAGCAATATTTTCGTTGAAGAATAATATCGAAAATCATAATAAACACCATTAAGAAACTAATATTTGTCTGTTTTTTTCTATTTTAGGGATAAATATTGACATTGCACAGAATCAGCAAACTATTCTTCGTCTGTTTAACGTATATATGAGCTAAACGCTGACATTCTTAATCCTTCAAATTTATTCAAAGCATTATTGATTGTTATTAAGGTAGGTTTTGATGTGAAAAACTTGCGACGAAAAGGAACTGCAATAATCCTAATGCAATGAAAATTATTAAAATTATATCGTTTCATTAGCTAATGGAAATAGTGAAATACTGTTTAACTCTTTTCGAAATTTGATTTTTTAAACTGATATTCCGTGATACTTGCTCGCCAACTTGTGAAAGGATTCTTATTGCTGTGGAAATGTTGTCTGTAGGAAAAATTTATTTGAAAATTGATCCTTTTTACAACTTTGTAAAAAATGTTCAGAGGTACTGCCGTCGATACAAATTCAAATTATCGATTTCTGTGTCAACTTTTTTAGCACATTCGATAGTTTGTATTTATATTGACAATTTATTATTATTATAGTCACATAGGCTCTTACTCGTATTATACGAGAATGAGGCAATTTTCATATCACATGAAACTGTCAATTTTTTCCATTTATTTAGAAGTTTGATTCTCCAGTATTGTCCAAAATACTGTACAAAAATTAAGTGCATTTTATCGACTGATCGGCTTTTCTGCGAAAACGATACGATCAATCTATGCATTGCGTGCAAATAAGGTTTTACTTGCTTTTGTTCTTTTAACCAGAAACAATGTATTTTGGAAGTAATTTTTTTGAGTTTCAGTATCTGTGAATAAAGTATTCATAACTATAATACTAATTCTCTATTATATTTATTTACTTACAAATACCCCGACCCAGCCTATCCAAAAGGGTGTAAAGACTTCCACAGGCCGGAGAGGAAACTAATTCTCTATTGATATTAATGTGGGAATTGTATTTTTCCCGTCTAGCTTAAAAGCGTAAGTTTAATTCCTTCCTAATAATATTTTTTTCACTTTCCGCACAAGCTCATTTGAATATTGTTGTGTCAGCGGAAAGATATCGAGAGATAACGGTCACGCGCTCTCTCGGTGCTAATCACGTGATGCGTGGTGTTTCTCCGTTAAAAAACCAAGTGCAATGTTTTAATCGGGAGATGACTTTCTGAAATCAAGAAAAACGGTCATGCGGTAGATTGGTAGGCGTAGGCAGCTACGGGGGTTTCCTCCCTGTTAGCACGGCGTAACTAACCTTTAAACGAGGTGTAAGTTGATATTTAACTAAGTAAGTAACAAACCCTAAATCTTTCTTGTCTAATCTGCAAATACTCATAAGTGTAAATACCTTTCTCATGTTATGTTCTATAAATAAATAATTTAGTTTTTAACTACTCTTTCTCCTCCTTTATCTTTGGTGCATTTCCCCCTAAAGTGCCCCAGACTAACAATTTTCTACAATTTATGTTGGCTCCGGCCGAGACGAATATTTTCCTACAATAATATGACAAAGAGAACATACGTAGTGTACAATGGAGTCAGCTCATGTTGAACGAGCATGAATTTAGCTTCGTCACATAGTGATGACATACAATTAGGGATATATTTTGAAAAAGTGCAACCCATTGAGGAAGACTCCCAAAATTTGACACAGGTCCCACATTTTGGTCTAAATACCACATACCAAATTCCATTTGTTTATTTCATTCCGTTTTTTAATGGGGCCGCTGTCGCCTAGCGGTAAGGTCTCGGATTCGGGGTCGGAGGATCCAGGTGCGAAATCCCGTCCCACTTTACTTTACTTTACACCACAGTATACCCCCGAACTCGGAGCCAGGACGGCTCCCTATCAGTTGGGTAGGTATACGTGGACTTTTATTGAGGCTCGAAAAAAGAAAGGAAGGAAGAAAAAAAACTTATTTAGCTAGTAAATGATAGTTGCATCTTCATGACAGAGTCGAAGATGTATATTGTTTGATATCAAGTTGTTTAACATTTTGTGAAAAGATTAATACATCTAACACAATAAACCAGCGGGAGTGGTCTCACCTAAACTTTCTCGTATACTTCCCCAAAAAGGTGTTGTTTCCCCTCCCCCCGCACGGATTAAAAAATTCGAACCTACTGTAACCCAGAATCCAATGACTATCAGAAGGTTTTTCATTGTAGATTATAGTGATTGTAAAATATTTAGGTAAAGAATCCAATTCAAAGAGATCCGTACCGATTAAAACGCATCTATCACACACTTCCAATTTTGCCGACTCAAGGACAAAGTGACGTAATCCTTCCGCGTGCACAGATTGCTACGAGTACGAATGCATATGGAGAATCGGATTAGAAAAATTAATGGAGCAATTTTAACGCCTTTTTTTAACCGATTGACACAAAAATTGGAAACAAATCTACAATTAAGGTAAGAAGGCCACATACCAAATTTCATTTATCTGAGTAATTTTGTTAAGAAGTTATTGCGTTAAAAATATGCGATTATACAGACCGACAGACAGTCAACCCTTCGACGAATTTGGTCGAAAATTTTATACGGACCTATATTTAAGATGATAAAACTGTGTACCAAATTTTATCCATCTAGCTATTCAAGTGTTTCAGTTATAGTGTTCACAAGAAAGTGGACAGACAGACTTCCCGTAGACTGATTTTGTCCAAAATTTGATAAAACCTACAAATGATGTGTCAAGATCACATACCAAATCCCCGTAGGTCTAATAGTTTTCGAGTTAACGTGTTCACAGACACACAGACAGACATAATTCCAAAATTGTGTTTTTCGGACTCAGGGAGGTCGAAAACGTGGAGATTCGTCAAAATCTCGAGTTCAATTTTTTTGACGATTACAATACTTTCTCATTGTATACTTCGTATACTATTTTCTCTTATATACTACTATCAAAGAAGCAACCACCTGCCAAATTTCAAGTTTCTAGTCAGTGTGATTTGGGAGATTCGTTGATGAGTCAGTGATTGACTTTCTCTTCTATATACAAGGGAAGTTGGGGTAGATTGATACACGGGAACATTGATACAGTCATGAAATTTTGATGTTTGGAATGGCTCTTCATATCCCCTCATATATATAAAATGTCTTCGTTGTTGTGTCGTTAAATAATTAAACACAGGCCGAGTTATTAACTAATTTCTTTTTATTATCGGAGAGTGACGAAATGTACGTACACCTTCGTTTAAGTTTTAAGCCAAAAGTGAACAGAAGATCCCTACTTTTTCTCAGGTTGGGATTTAAGATAGACATGTGATCAAAGTGAAGGGAATAATAGCTATTTTTAATATATTACATAAGTGTTTTAGGGGAAAATGCATGGCGGCAATAAGTCGCCGATTTCGCGAGTTGTGTGCGCGTGGAAACGATTAAAATATTCTTTTAGTAATAAATATGCCAAAACGAGAGATTTAATATACCTTCAGAGCGGGAAAAGAACGAAACTGGAGTTTTAGAAAAGTGATTTTGGAATACATTACGATTTTAAAATATATAATATTAGAATTTGAAATAAAATTAAGTGAGATTATTACATATATATATGCCACTGTAACCCTTAACACACGGTAAATTTGTCGTCCATGTTAAGTCAAAAGTTAATTTACAAATTAATCAAACAGCTAATCTTCTCGTCTAAGTAAATTTTACTCTAAGTCGTGTTCGTAATTTCTTTCACTAATTACGTTTTCCTGCCAGGGAATCTACTCCAAAGGTAGGAAAAAACATTTATTTTTCTGAACTATATTAAGTTTTGGGGTTTTTTAGCGTTGATTTTGCGTGATCACTTGTTTTAAGTAAAATTGTCTCTTGGTGCAGATTGATTGATACATTTGACTCCGGGACACATTGATACGCATCTTCTGTGTGCATCAATGCGCTTTAACAGTAACTACTTTGCAAAATCGTTTTCAGAAGTGGGAAAAACATAAAATTCAACTATCTAAGAGAAATGCGCAATTAAGCATTTGTTTAAACTATGGAAAAAAGTTTGAATTTCATCGCAAAAATAAAAAGAATTGTTGTAAATTAAGTTTAAAATATTTTTTACCAATTTATTAAAATTGGAGAGAAAAATTGTACGGAAATTTAATTAATATCATCAAAAAGATAATTTTTTGCATCTTTAGATGGTGTGAAAATTATTTTTGTGCTAATTTTTTTCGTGAATCATCAAGAAAGAACGTGAAAATTTCCCTTAATTTTTAATTCATTAAAATTTGAAGAAAACGACTTCGAGGTACACATTCTCTCCCTCTAAAGTAAATTTTTAAAAAAAGACACACATTCTCCTGTATTATTTGTAGCGATAAATTATTTTCTGAGGCATTATTCTTTCAATTTTCCAGTCTCATTAAAAATGTTGAAATTTTATTAAAATAAAAGTTTGTCTCTTTGTTAAATTTTTAAAAGTTGATTTGGAATATAAAGTTTATTGATAAAACAAATTTTGTTTTGATCCCAGACCTATCAATCATCATTATTACTTTTTAAAACATTTCAGATTTTTATGCGTTTTAATTTTCTGTGTTCTTATGTAATCGACCATTTTTTAATGTCTTTTATAGGTTTTAATTTTTGCACTCTGTTTTTGGCGCCGTGTTTGAATTTATTTTTATCTTAAGTGTTGCAATTTATTTTTATCTCAAGTGTGTATTTACGTTTTAAATTTTTAAACTCCTGGTGTGTTTTTAGAAGACTCGGTACTTGCGTATTTTGACTTTTTAACCCTAGCCTTTTGGAATTGGTCTTTTAATTTTTTAAAAAGACTTTTAGTATCATAGTGTGTTTTAATGCTTTTGTGATTATGTGTTTTCGTTTTTAATTATTTATACGTTTGGAAAAGTTTTATGATTTTGTGTATTCTCTGTGTTCAACATTTTGTTTTCTAGTGGATTTTTTTTGTGTTTACTCTTTGTGGCTTTTGTGTGTTTATAGCACTCTGTAAATGGAGTTTTCTCTGTAGTGTGCTTTTCTTTAAATAAATAAATTATTTTCTATATTTTCGTGTGTATCAATGTATCCGTTCTATGGGGCAGCTTGGTACAATTCTATTTTTAGAAAAAAAGTGTAATAAATATTTTATTATTTCATTTATGACCAAAACTGAACTGAAATCCTATATTAGATGCATAAATGTAGTGTATTAGTTCTAATTATTTCCTTTGGTAAAATCATTTTTTAGCTTTCCAAAAAAAAGTGTATCAATGTCCCCTTGTTACCCCTATAGATTACTGCTTAATTTTTAGATTCCCCCTCTTCAATTTAGAGGGCAGAATATGTTTTTATTCACAAAATTACATGAAAAAACACCTTTCGCGTGCTCTATAAGTAAATATATCAGTGAATTTTACTACTATCATTCACCATTCTGCCTCCTCATAATCTTAAAATATGCCAAGTTCCCTAAACATTTCGCCCTTCCACCTCTTCATATCAGGTGTTACACCTGCAATTCGATCGACATACAAAAGGCAATAGACACAAACGGTCAATCTTTTCAATACGAGGTTGAAAAAGAAGAAAAGATGTGAATGGAGACAGACCTTAGCAATTGAGGATTGTGTGCAATGAATATGTTACTCTCCCCTTTCTTACAGAATACAAGGTCGTCAGATGGGATTTTAACCACACGTTCTCCCTTCTGGAAGTAAGGGGGTTCTTCATGGGATGGGGAAAATGCCCCCACCCCAGTTGAAAAATAAAATTAAAAAATTCTACAGCATTGTAGAATACCCACAGTCCGGCAGTAGAATAGCCTTGAGTGCTCTGTATTTTTATTTATTTATTTATTTTTACTGTTTTGTATATTTTTTAACTGGGATAACTATATACAAGACGTGAGAGATGTGTTTCAACCTGTAAGGTCTTGTTTGTACATGTTACTTTGTTTAAGAAGGAAATACCTGTCACACTATTTTTTTTCCAGCTTCTCTTCTCTTTTTTCGGAAAACAGTGCGGTAATACCAGTAGAAACATGATTTAAAATGTTTGTTTCAATAGACAGAAAATTAAAATTTACACCACCATTTTTGCGAATCAAATGATCAATTGATTTATAAATGCCCAAAAAATAATTACCTTCGACTGTGTAGTGTGTGAAGTGTTTAAAAAAAAGGGCAGATTTTTCTCAATTTTAGAAATATCTACCTGTTTAAAGAACAAATTTCCTTTCATTGTCTGTCTGCTAATCAAAAATGAATTAATTTTTTTGAATGTAAATTTCATTCAGGTTGAAATATATAATTCAGGATCCAATTAAATTTTGAGATTAATTACTTAATTTTAGTCTTTCATTCAAGTATTTTCTGTCATTCCGATACTTTTTATTAAGAAAATAAATTATAAATCCACTTTAATTTTTGAAAATCAAAAAATTAATTGATTTATAAATGCAATTTTTTTTTCCTTTGCCACGGTATAATATGTTTTTCATGGTATGGATGTCTTTTCTTAAATTTTAGAAATATCTGAAAATTTCTAATATATACTAAAATTTAGCCATCTAGCTTAGGAATGGCGGTTATAGCGAAAATAACAGGCATTCGGTTATTGGAGTTTTTTTTAACCTCCGGTTTGACCTGACGGTTATAACCGCTCAAAATTACCGGTTTTTGAAATAACGGGTTTCCGTTGTTTTTTTTATAAAAAAAAAAAAAAACGCCGTTTGTAGGCAAAAAATTTTATTTATATTGTTTTGACAGCAAATCAATCCATCTGCAATATTTATCTGTTCATAAAGACTCTTCCAGTAATCCGCCAACCAACAGACGCCTCGGAGAAGCAGTTGTCGTTGATTAGCCTAAGATGATGAAATTCAAAACTTCATAACTTTGTAGAGGGACGAGACTCATGTTTATATGGAATGCCGCTTTTGAAGAATTAATTCAATTTCAAGAACCATTTTTATTAGATGGCTAAGTTCCACGACACAGTACATTAAAAGGTACAAGACGCAAGACAGAGAACAACGACACAAAACAAGTATACAGAAGAAAAAGAGAGAGAGGAATCATGGGAAAAACCCGGATGGCTCTAGTAGCGCCACCTACCATAAAAAGGAGAAGGCAGTGAATTGCAACCGCTACAACTTGGTAAATTTTAGTCTAATCTAACCTATCTTCCGATCCGGTTTTTTCACCCGGTTTTGGGATTTAAAAAGTAACCGGTTATAACCGGGACAAAAAAAATAACCAAAAAAACCGGTTAACCGAAACAAAAAAAAAAGGTTTTCGGTTAAAACCGGTAGGTTTTTCTCATCCCTAATCTAGCTTGTTGTGTTTTAAAGTTATCGCGTTCACTTCCGCTTGATTAAATCTAGTCTGTTCTATATTCCATAATTCATTATTATAAATACGTATTAAGGAAACTTGCAATCAATTATTCCTCGTACTCACTACCAGATGGCGCCTCGCACATGGAATCAAAATTTAATTAAAATTAATCAATTAACTGGTAATTATATTCTGAAAATACGAAAACACCATATTGTCATCACGAATACAAGGAATACAAGGACACGTATTAAGGAAACTTGCAATCAATTATTCCTCGTACTCACTACTAGATGGCGCCTCGCACATGAAATCAAAATTAATCAATTAACTGATAATTATATTCTGAAAATACGAAAACACC
>BGPR01000538.1:18872-127519 GCA_013235015.1 Araneus ventricosus
AGGATAGTTCGTCAGAATCGAACACCATATAAACACATCAGGTATAATCCGTATAGGATAGTTCGTCAGCGTGTATGTGACAAATGGTTTAAAACTGATACAACAAAAAAGTTTAAAAATAACAAAGTTTAATTAAGCTAATTATATAAATTAAATAATATAGCAATTAAAAACGCAATTATTATCCGTAGAAATATAATTACAATGTTTCCACTCCTACACCCTTTGGATAGGCAGACTTATTACATCAAGCCTGCCTATCCAAAGGGTGTAGAGATGGAAATGGATCGACGGGGAGAGATTACATTGATTAAAAGCGTGCTAAATAATGTTTTTTTTAAAAAAAACTAGTTAACTGTCAAGTCGAAATGGACGAGAACATATATGTGAGACCAGGCTTTAAATGTGAAGCGTAATCCATTTTGGTCAGGGAAAAGACAGTAGTTGGTTCAATCCTCTTTTATCCAATCATTGGAGATATTAGGTTATTTTTATAGGTAAGGAATCATTTTTTACGTAGTTCCAAGGCCAGGATTAAAGAGGTTACGCCCGAGAGGCGCGCTGTTGTTGTCAGCTTACATGCTTAACAATGCGCTGAGAGGTTACATACGGCAAAAAAGGGGATTTTCCCGGAAGACTCGTGACTCGAAATGTGTGTGTGTGTGTGTGTGTGTGTGTGTGAAAGTCGTAGTGCGCTTATTATGATGGAAGTAGAAGAAATTAAAAATGAGGTGTCGTTAAAAATGATTTAAGAAAGTTAAAAACTTAAAATATCACATATATGTGTTGCTTTCCGAGGTCAATAATTTCAGCGAAAGTGGCTTCCAGCAAATTTAATCCATCCCAATCTGAACATATTTAGTAATTTATTTTTCCCCCTCACACTTTTTTCGACTTTGGGAAGTGAAATAAACGCACTAATATTTTGTCATCGTGGCATCTGCCACAAAAAAATCCAACCCTGGTATATATGCGTATGTTGCTCCCTATGGGTAGCCACTGTATTCCAAAATGGTTTCGTGTGAAATATAGTTATTTATTTATTCGCATCCTTAAATCATTGTGATGAAAAGATTCAATTTAGATGCTCCTCCTTTTTATGGCTACCTGTTGCTCAAGACCTCCATACTTCTGGAGCAAACTTTCTACTTAATTTCTAGAACAATTAATTAACTGAAAGTAATCAATCTAAAATTATATCAAGTGGATAAACTTTGGGTTACCGTTTCGATTCTCTTTTTATCTGATGTTCCAAAATCTCGTCTCATTTACTTTCACCCATCCAATTCCGTCGCCAAACTCACTGCCATTGTTTCGCAGTCAATCTCCTTCAGTGAGGCCTGTTGACCAAGTGCAAATACACGGTTGATTGTTCTCTTCTTTGCTCTTCCCTGCGAGAAGGAGAGACTTGGAGAGGATGAAGAAGAGACTTGGGAGGGAGAGGGAGGGTCAGCGTGTCGGAGGACTCCATCAGATACATCATTAATCTCGTTGGATCGGCGGTGACAGTGATTAAAATACCCCGAGTCTAGCGCCATGGTGGGACCCGCTATTCGTTTGAGAGGGAGGGTTGCTGGCTTGAAGAATTTAACGCTTGATTGGCGATAAGTTACAATATCTTCTTGTGGAACAATCAGTGGAATAACAAGGATAAGTAGTGCTTGTTGTATAATATTTTTTCCACCTAGGATTTGATCTTAAAAATATAGAATAAATGCCAGTGGGAGCAAGCGGAGTACAGATGCCTCAGGTACTAGTCTTAGGGAATGTCATGAAGGAAAAAAGGTTAGTGCCTACATGTAGTAACGGACTGGTTCTGAAAACAATGATTTCCAGGAGATAGAGACAATGGGTCCATTCACATCTACAATGCTATTCATTTATGTATAAGATATATCGCTTCATTTATTGTAAATATAATAAATAAAAATCGGTAACTTAAAATAATCTGTTTGTAAACTCAAATTTGTTTTCGTAAAACTATTTGCTATTTTGTTAATTTGTGTTTCAAATGCGCAGGAAATTTGAATGGTGAGCCCCCCGGCCCAGAGGGGGGGCCGGGGGGCAAGGGACTCCCATCAGGGATGCTGTTTCCCCCCGCCGGGTAAAAATTTTTGTACGGGGTATTCAACTGTAGTTGATAAATAATAATCTGGCTAAAATTTCAGACCAATTTCATTACCCTCGTCCCCCCCCCGTACAAAAGGGCGGGCCCCCTCTCGTGGAGACTATGCCCCCGTCGGGCAAATCCGGGCCCCCCCCCCGTCGGGCAAACTCTAGCGCCATTCCTGCTCTCTCTCTCTCACACACACATCCTATGAGCAACTATTGTCTAATGTATCAGAGGGCCCACTTGTCATCGGGCAAACATAGGGAATAGACAACAAATTTTAAAAAGAAATAAACATTTAATCTTCTCCCGCAAAAAGTAAAGGGGTGACCTCCCTGACTCGCCGCCACTTCTAAATGTGATCAGGGGATGAAAATAAAATACCATGCCTCGGGTGCTATTTCCAGTGGAGGTGAAATTATAGCAATCATGTCCCGGATGCCACTGATAAATGCCTAATGCTTTGTCTTCGCGATAAGTTACTATTTCTTCTTGTAGAAGTGAAACAATCAGTGACATAGCATGGGCAAATCGTGTCTGGAATAAAGTATTTTTTTCTTCTTCACTTTTGGTCTTAAAAATATGAAATAAATGCCTTAATGTTTTGTCTTTATATGGAAACCTCAAACTTGATCAACCACTTCTCTCCTGCCGCTACGTCACTAGTAGCTATATTTAGAGCTTTACATTCTGCACAAAAGTGACATAATAAGAATCTATGGCACATGAGATGGTAAAAAGTACCCAGGGCACAGCCTATTTTTCCCCCTCCCGTTTCTCTATATATCAGTGACTTCTTGCTTTAAACAGCGGGAGTGGTCTCCCCTAAACTTTCTCGTATACTTGCCCAAAAAGGTGCTGTTTCCCTCCCCCGCGTGGATAAAAAAATTCGAACCTACTGTAACCCAGAATCCAATGACTATCAGAAGGTTTTTAGTTGTAGAATATAGTGATTGTAAAATATTTGGTGAAGAATCAAATTCAAAGAGATGCGTACCGATTTCCACTCTTGTCGGCTCAAGGACAAAGTGACGTAATCCTTCCGCATGCGCATGGAGAATCGGATTTGTAAAAAAAATTAAATATGCAATTTGAACGCCTTTTTTTATAGCGATGGAAACGAAATTTGGGCATAGATCTATAATTAATGTTAGCAACCGTCATACCAATTTTTATTTATCTGAGGCAAAGGGTTTAGGAGATATAATTTTTAGAAGTATGCGATTATACAGTTGAACAGACCATCAACCCTTCGACGGATTTGGTCCAAACTTTGATACGGACCTTCATTCATGATGATAAAACTGTGTACCAAGTTTTATCCATCTAGCTATTCAAGTTTTTGAGTTATAGTGTTCACATAATCGCGGACGGACAGACAGACAGACTTCCCATAGACGGATTTTGCCCAAAATTTGATAGAAAGCGAGAAATTATGTGTCAAGATCACATACCAAATTTCATCCCCGTAGCTCTAATAATTTTCGAGTTAACGTTTCGATTCGTCAAAATCTAGGGTTCGAATTTTATGACGATTACAATACTTTCTCTTTGTATACTTTGTTATACGAGAAAGTAAAAAGTGAAAAAAAACCTCAAAAATATTTTATCTTTGCGGTGCACCCGAGGGTCTGCCAACCAAGGCATCTACATCCCCTCTGCTTATCCTTTGCAACACCACTGCTTCATAAATCTGTCCTTCAATTAACGACAAGAGCAAAGTAAGTTTATTAGTGCTTATGATACTTTCATAATTCATATAGAACTCGACTACAATTATTTCATAGGAGGTAAATGGAAAAGTGTGTTGAGAAATCCTACAGGACTTTTTCGAAAAGATAATGAAGTGATAAACGCATTCTATTTTGCTTATTTGTCACAATGACTGGTCAGCTTTGCTTATTAACTGTAGGAAGGCAAAAAAAAGCCTAAAAATACACGAAATTACAAAAGAAATAGTACAATAATAAGAATTTTTTATGAGAGAAAAATACATTTATCTTCCACTTCCCAATCGAGTTAAAACTCGCAAATGGGTCAGTTTTTCTCTAATCATTTATATATTATTCTAATTATTTATTTTTATATTCATTTATATCTGTCTTTTTTAATATCTCTACCACGAGATTAAGAAATGGCGAGTTCAGACATGATTCCACCAAAACTTCGTCGTGTATGTAGACCTGGTTAAAATCTGTCATCGGAAGCCCAACGTATTAGTGTGTATGTGGTGGTGGTGGGGAGATTGAGAAAGTAGGACTCCTTCTCAAATATCTTCCTCATTATCCGACATACGTTTCAAAATTAATTCTATCCCTAACAACTCTCATGATATTACAAACAAAACGTACAGCAATTTAACAAATACAGCACAGCCAAAACTTTACGAAGAAAAATTTCATATTATGTGATGAATTCTGCTCTTGAAATAAAGTACAGTAGAGTCTCGCTAACCCGGACTAGATGGGACTGGACCAGTGGCGGACTGGCCAGATTTTATTTATTTATTTAAAGAAAAGCACACTACAGAGAAAACTCCATTTACAGAGTGCTGACAAACACACAAAGAACAAAAGTCACAATGAGTAAATAAAAGATAAAAAAATATACCTCAGAAAGCAAAAAGTAGAACACAGAGAATACATAAAATCATAAAACTTATGCAAATGTATATATAATTAATAATGAAAACACATAATCACAAAACTTTGAGACACACTATGACACCGTATTTTCACCAAAAGTCGTATTTTTTAAAAAATTTAAAGTTCACTTCCAAAGGGCAAGGGTCAAAAAGTCAAAACACGCAAACTCCGAGTCTAATAAAAACACACCAGGAGTTTAAAAGTTTAAAAACGTAAATACACACTTGAGATTTAAAAAAAAAATGCAACACTTAAGATAAAAATAAATCAAACACGGCCCCAAAAAAACTGTTCGAATACATAAGAACACGGAAAATCAAATAGCATAAAAATCGAAAATTTTGTAGGTTGCCAGCTTGCCCGTTGGCAAGTGGGCCCCCCTTGCACATCAGTCAATATGGGGCCCCCAGGATGTGTTGTGTGCAAGAAAGAGATATGGGAAGGAAAGAACTCTTTGTCTAGCTAGTTTTCTATGCTCTCTCACACTTAATTTTCAGTTTGGTTAAAACATTCTCAAAATAACAGTATAGTTCCAAATATACAGTATGCTATACTCCCACCAAAATTATTTCCAATTCAATCGTGAATTTCACTTCCAATAATATGTATAATATTTGTAAACTGTAATTAATAATATGCACAACAGATTTTTGGGTTAGTAATACATTATATTAACTTTAATTTATTGCATTTAAAATAAATAAAATTAAAAAAATATATATTGTGGCACTGTAGACTTGGCAACCAATATTTTCAGATCCAGTCCGCCACTGGACTGGACCCTGTCTGGATCACCGAAAGTCCGGATTGAGCGGAATTTGTCTCAAAATTCACATAATATAAGTTTTAGATTTACAAAACTATAAAAATCGATGTTTTTTCCATAAATACATGCAACTCTTCCTACAGCTGAATTTTAGTTTGAATACTACTGTATACGTAGATCTAAGATTTTAACCCTTTCTAAGGAAGTGGGAATTTACTTCCCGCCAAATTCATCAATTTTTAAATGAATTTTTTAAGGTTGGTAATAAGTTCTCGCCAAAAATTTTCTATGAAACAAAATCATGGAAGTTCCAATTTTTTATCTCAAACCATAGCGAAGTGTCTTGACTTGGTAATTAATTATTAATTAATTTAATTAATTTAGAAAAATAATGTCATCTAATAAGCTAACTGAATTTCTTTTCTTAAATTAATCTCAATACCGAAGTTAATTTATTATACCACTACTAGAAAAAAATGGCCTTATAAAGGGTTAACCTACGAACTGATGTAGATTTTTTTTTTTGAAATCCCGACCGGATTACTCGGATATCCGGACAAGCGAGATCCGGATTAGCGGAACTCTGCTGTAATACGACAGATTTCTAAAGTCTTAAATCCGAAAGAGAAATAACCCGCTAATAATTAAAGACAATCGATACAATCGCTGGGAAATCTAATTAACCAAACACGCTCATTTTGACTCATTAATCCAATCTCATTTGCACCTTCATCCAACTTAAACCGAAACCCTCTTGGCGCCACTTGGCGCCCAAACCAAACTGACGCAACCGTTCAATCAAATAAGACAATAGCTGGGCATCCGCTATCCTTTTAACAAATACCGACTAGCCTCCTCAGCTGATAGGTATCGCCCGTGTAGAACAACGGTCCTCCGGTCCTCTAAATAGTAAAATTTGAAAAATAGAATTCTATTTCCCCCTCCCCCATTCCTGTCATTAATTGTCTGGTGTCATCTTAGTCCCCCCCCCCCTTTTACTAAGAGTGAGGATAATCTATTGGTTGGGTGACAAATTGCCCCCTTCGCTTAGCTTGTCAGAATCCTTTGGGGGAGCTGGAGTTCTGTATCTATTTGATCGGACGCGAGCTGGAGATATTAGCATGTGGCTTAACTTTCGGTGGCTGAAATGCGGGTCTCATGGCGGCGACATGTTTGGCCACATTTTTGTTTGCGATTGAGTAGAACAGGGTAGTTATTATTATTATTATTAATAGTATTATTTTCATTCGCGATCCTTTTTTCGGGAGAAAAAAATAAGTAGAAAGCTGGAAATTGGGAAATAAATAAAATTAAGTAATAATTGATGATGAATAAACAATAAATTCAGTTTCCAATAATTGTTCAGATAGTTTTAGTGAATTTTTTTTAAAATCTAGACTAATTTCTTAATTATTTTGATGACAAGTATTAAAGATTCTAAAACAAGAAAGTCGATACGTGACGCATAGTTTTCGAACCTTTGGTGTAGGTAGAAGAGTGGCTTTTAAATTATGGATCGCAACTCGCGCGAGAGCTTGCAAAAATTTTAAAATCTTGTGCTGCAATATTACCAACTGAAAATAATACGAAAATCTGCTTGTTCAAATATTTTCGTAAAATATTTTCCATACAAACTTGTTATTTTATCCTTCATATTATCATTTACGTCGCTTTTTTTCTCCTATGTTTGTATGCATTTGGGGTCAATGGAAAATTTTGCGAATGAAAACATTGTAGTAAGAGAAAAAAGCCATTTATGGTGAACATGAGTTCCTTATAATTGTCCACAATAGCAATTCTGGAATCTTTTGTTAGATTTGAAGTAAGTAAATTCAATTTGTCATTTTGCGAATGAAACAGAAATTCTGTGCTGATTCGCAAAATTAACTCTCAGTTCAAGGCGTTTATAATGGAATAATAGTTCACAAAGAATACATACATCGGAATACTTCACCGAAAAAAAGGATATATTACGACGTTTATGGAATAAGGTTGGAAAAAAGATGTATGACATTTTTTTTTAAAAATGTGGTATAATTTCTGCTCATGCATTGATGCTGTAGATATTGCACAATGCTGCGTCATTTCTGATAGAGAGATATCAATTCCTGATGAATTAAAAGAGTTTCAGTTCTCAAAGCTGCAAGTTTTTAAATAGATTTTATTGAATAACTGTCTTTTTAAGAAATCACGTGATATTTTTTAATTAAAAAATTGAAGTAAATAACGAAAATATCATAATTGCTTTTAAGAGCTCGGGTTCTGGGATTTAAGCAAGATAGGAAGATTACTTAGTTTATCCTATCCAGTAACGCAGGATGCATAACAATATTCGACGTTATTTGATAATCATTTTCTGCAATTTTTAAATAAAAATGGAAGGCTATTTTATGCAACTTTTTAAAATGGACGACAAACATTATGTAATAAAAAAGTAGAAAAAGAATGGTGTTTTTTATTCAATATGTATATTTTTATTCAATTTTCTTTATGGAAACACACAAAAAAATGAAATAGTCAAGAACAAATCCCTCAACCAATAAAACCATTTAAGTAAAGAAGCTTGGGGAAAGTAAAAAATAATCCAACATTTTATAAGAAAACTGATGGTACCTAAAACTATAAAAAGCTGTATATATATTTTTTTCGTACACAGCCTCTTTTTGGGTTTAAAAAAAACTTTTACAACCTATTTTCCTCAGGAAAATTTTCCCGTGACACCCCAATTGGAAAATGCAGCATTAAAGAAAGATAATTCAATTCAAAGTAAATGCTATATAATTATTTAGGAAAGTTTCTTAACTTCCAAATGTTGAAGTCTAAAAGAAAAAAAAACCTGTGAAAAATTCGCGACTCTAATGTTTTTTTTTTGTGACCCCACTTGGGGCCATCACTCACTTTTTAACAAGTCCTTCAATTATGCAAGCGAGTTATCGTAAGAAAGCTCAATTAACTTTCAACGTGACCAAACATGTCCGTGCCTCGCACTCTGCTCTGCCATACAATCTGTAAGCCCTACAATCTGTTGAATTGCATTCTCCAATCTCGGCCAGGGTATTTACTCCGCGGTCCTATCAGGCCTCTGCTATGGGATGAGCAAGTGCTGTGTATAAGCGCAAGAAGCATGATGAATTTATCCTTCCAGGGGTAATCTATCACTTGACACAGCAGCAGCAGCAGCTGAGATATGTATTCTGTGATCAGGAATTTAGCGTCTCTCCCGATTTTCAAATATTAGACCCTGGGGAGATACGGAGACGCCTAAAAAATGGCTCGGGGTGAGAAGTTAAGTGAGAGAGAAAGTAGATATCTGTCGAAATGAACTGCAATCGTTGTATGGCCCATGCGTACAAATATAAATTTTTCTCGATGCTGCTTGCATGATCCGTACTTGATTCGGTGTTTCAAATGAATGCAATTGAATCTCACTTAGCCCGTAGCAAAGGGACCTTGCCGATTCCGGATAAGAGACTTTTCCGGATAATTGAATTATTTTTCTAGAACTTACCTGTCCATGTTTTGTGATGTCATGTGTAGAAACTGCAGCATACTCAGTTGGTAATGTTTTTGATATGTCAGCCACAATTAAGTGAAAAATGTCGAAGATCGTATAAATTATTTAAAATTAATACACATAGTGAAAAGTGGGGCAAAACCGGGTATCTTGATTCTGGTCCTATTAGTTATCCTTTCTAGTGGACCGATTCTGAATTACACTCCGATAGTCAAGAAGTTAGAATGGTCATAGTGGCCGTGTTGTTGCTGCTGAATTCACTGCGTCTGTGAAGGTTTATTTGTTTTAAGAAATCAACTCTATAATGTCCGTTTGTGTTTAAACTATCCTTTCTTAATTACAGTTACTTCACTATCATTACAGTTATAAAAATTATATTTAGTCCAGCTTATTATATGTTTATTGAGGAGTTACACCCTATCAATTGATAAGGATTTAGTCAAATAATTGAGTGGTTCTATTTCGTTTTTTATAACCTCTGCACTCGGGGTAAAACCGTATACTCCAAGTGGCGCAAGACCGGGCCACACAGTATTAATGATTCTTCCATTGAAGACGATGAAAACACATCAGACGTTGAATGCTTATATTTTAATGATGTATTTTCTAATTTAAATAAATGCAAAGGGTGGATCCAATGTAGCAACTGTTTTAGCTTGGCCCACGAAAGCTGCAGTGGCGCAGAGGAAGACGGCAACTACTTTACATGTGAATTTTGTAACTAATATTCTTAGATTGCCTTACAAAATAAAAATGTCCGCTACTTTTCCATTGAAAATCTGGTTTTCTTAACTTCCCATAAAGCTAACATGTGTACTCGGTTTGATTTTTTTATTAAAAAAAATCATTGATGAAAAAGTAATGAAACTATGACTTTTGAGGAATGATATATTGTTCTCCATTAAACAATGAATATTTTAATAAAGTTTGACAAGCCCTATGTCGAATAGTTAAGCTCCAACAAGACTTCGAGCCTTAGCTATCCTGTTTTACTCCACTCCCCCTAGATGTGATTTTAGTTTCAGGAAAACAAAACTAAGCAACATTTTAAAATTTTTATGCATGCACTGGTGTCCAAAAGTTGTGCACAATTTTTAAGATACGAAAAATTTGAAGCTAATATGGATACAATGGTTCGCAATTTGTTGTGAAGAGTCTTGGGACATACAGAAGGCAGAGCTCACATTTCACAGCGAAAATCTCGTCGCGAGGGCATTTACGTGAGCGACCAAAAAGTGATGAAGACAAAAAGAGATTTTGACTCATGTCATTTCACAAAAAGCCGACAATGAGTTCAAACTTTCATCAATGGTTTTGTTTGATGTTCACAATATATACATGAATTTTAGTAAAAATAGCACGAATATATGGGAAGGTATATAAAGGTTTCTTTAAAAAATCCCAAATTTTTCCGCCTGTTTTTTGCTTATAACATACAGAGTTTTCAATCCAAATGTACGAAACGTATAGAATATGTGACAATATGTTTGAAAAGCATTGTATTAAACTTTGAAGTAAATAACTTCAATGTATTTAAAAAAATATGAACATCTGTAGTAAATAATATTGTACTGTGCATGTGCGAAACATAGCGTAATTTTAAGGGCAGCTTATATAAAAATTCCAGTTTGCTACCATTAAGATTCAAAAAGATATCGGCATTACAAGAGCTGAATTGTTTTTGTCCTCTAAGAGAAACGAAATGATGAGGGCTCTTCCACAAACTGATAAATCTGAAACATGAATCTTCGAACAGTGATATTGATTTGTATGAAAGTTGAATATATTGAATACTCATGTATACTTACAAATTAAATATATAATTAAAACTGCAGTTTGGGTCCTTCTGGGGACATTTTTTTTCTTGGTCTCTTGGAACTAGAACTAGCTTCATAGTCAGTGAACCCATGTCGTACAAGAATGCTGTCCAAAGAGGTCTGTTTCTTTGACGTTTTTTCGAGTAAAAAATCGACAATAGCCGAAGTTAAAAGAAAACCGAGATATTACTTTGCACTGTACTACACTGAACTTTCACTGAACTGGAAATTAATAGCGTCTTTGCTTTACTGTGCATATACGCTACATGCAGAAAAAAGAACTTTACAGAAACTGATATAGAACCGCTTCGTGTAAAATAATAATTCAAGTTTCGTAAATGAGCAATGGCGATTATAGCAAAAAATTAGTTTATGGTATAATTAGGGTTACAATACGTCCGGATTTCATCTGGACTTTAAGCTCACGTCCGGACTGGTGTCCGTATCTCCAAAATGTCCGGATTTACACAAGTTAATGCGCCGAGAGAGGACTTTGGTTGTACAGTGAAACCTCTCTGAGCGGCCACCCCTCCGTTCCGAGAAAATTTGGCCGCTCTGAAGGGTTTCGTTATAATTACAAGATAATTGCTATAATACATAATATAAACAAGTCTGACACATATTTCTTATTTAAAAATGAAGTTTGAGACTTATCTAAAGAGAAAATAGTACTTTTTAAAATAATTTTTTACATTTTTTGAAAAAGGATACAATTTGCGACTGTTTTAAGTTTTTACTCTTCTCAGAAACAACCCTTTTTCAAGTTCGTTTTTCAGTTTGAAAAGTAAATCTCTAACCGATGCGTTTGTCAAATGGGATGGGCGAACCCACCCGGCGGCCGTTCAGAGGGGTTGGGTGGCCGTTGCTAGGGGTTATTTTAACATTAGGTCTGTGGGCCGAAAAATCCGTGCCACGAAAACTTGGCCGTTAAGAGGGGTAGCCGCTTTGCAGGGGTGGCCGTTCGAAGAGGTTTCACTGTAACACAGAAAAACTGACACATCCGAAAAAGCTGAAGTCATTCTGCCAATGAAAGAAAATTCATTGCTTATACTGTTTAACATCCATTGCTGACGACAAAGCGGATGAACCTCCTTATCTACGCCACAGTCCAAACAGAAAATTAAAATTTTTGACAGTTTTGCTTTAATTCCGTTTTTTATTAATATAATTTTGAATTAAGGAACATCAATAAAAATTGTTATTTCTTTGCATTCTGTCGTCTTAAATTTGTTTTTACTTCCTCCCCTTCCACTCTATACTAGTATTATGAAAGAGGGTCGTTGGTAGACAGCTTTTAGAACTTCATACTGTATTTTGACCCTCCCAAGACCTTTCAACCCTTCCTCCTCCCGTCCGGATTTCAACCAAAAAAATTATGGTAACCCTAGGTATAATATATTAGGAATGCCGCTTTTTTTTATGTATTGTTAATTTTCAAAACTTTCTCCATTATTTTTTCACATTTAATTATTTTTAATTGTATCTTTTTTTCTGTCCGTACGTGAACAGAATGATTTAAAAATGCAACGAACTAGATGGAGGAATTTGGGATGCATTCATTATACCAAAACTGTTTATCTATAAGAAATTTGGATCTAAATCTGTCCAAGAGAAAACTTTTTGTCCTGACTTGTGTTTGAAAACGATTAACAAAAACGCAAAGAACTAGATGGAGGAATTTGGGATGCATCCATTACACCAAAACTGTTTATCTATAAGAAAGTTGGATCCAAATCTGTCAACGAGAAAACTTTTTGTCCTGACTTGTGTTTGAAAGCGATAACTCAAAAACGCAACGAACTAGATGGATAAAACTTGGCATGTTTATTTTACACCCAAAATGTAAGTATGCATCAAATTTGGACAAAACCTGTCAAAAGTAAGAATTACTGTTTTGATACGATTTTGCTCACTATGCTGCAAAACGAGCGAAACAATACTGTATTTGCATTAGGGATAGGAAAAACCTACCGATTAAAACCGAAAACCGGTTTTGTTTTTTTTTGTTTCGATTAACCGGTTTTTCGGTTATGTTTTGGCCCGGATATAACCGGTTTTTTTAAAAAATAATCCAATAACCGGCTAAAAAAACTGGCCGAATTAGCTTTAAAAAAGATGTAAGTTAAAGAAATCAGGTCATTACTATTTAGAGGGCGGGGTTTTTTAGAAAAAAATCTGTATTAATATTTCTACATTTAAAATAGCTTAATTTAATGTGGTTAAATATTAAATTAAGCTATAATATAAAAGTTGTTGTAACAGTGTAACAATAACTGTTATAAATTTGTTGTAACAGTGTTGCTAATAAATATTAAATATGTATTCGCAACACTGTGTTATGTAGCAAAGGCTGTGTATCGGTCATTTGCATGGTTTCGTTTTCGTAGTAATTGTTGAAACGTAATACTTTTGATTCAACCCAGCTAAAAAAATCTGCAGATTTTTTTTGACAGATTGATTTTGAGAGATTTTTTGAAGACAGAAAAAATCTGCATTTTTTCTTCAATTTAATCTGCATAAAATCTGCAAAAAAAATTTCTTATTATATTTTTCTCTAAATATTCTGCAGATTTTTTGAAGACAGGAAAAAATTTGCATTTTTTTCTTCAATTTAATCTGCATAAAATATGCAAAAAAAATTATTTTTATTTTTTTCTTTAAATATACTGTAGATTTTTTTAAGACTTCAAAAAATCTGCATTTTGTCTTCAATTCAATTTGCAGTTATAACATCCCTTGTGAAGAATTAAACCCTTTTCTTGACCCTTGTCACCTGCTACGCCAGACTTTCGAATTGCTCTCCCTCCTTAATTAATTTAATTACCATCCCACTTTATTAATTCTCCCTCTTCTCATTTTTTCCCCTCCATTGTTATCTAAACTCTACTTAAATCGCATTAACTAAATTAAACTAATTTTCTATTATTTTGCTCTCAGTATTTGGTCAAAATTACTACTGTCACTGTGGAAGAAATGTCATGTAAAGGAGATTATAGGTCTTAGACCCAGGCTCTCCCTACAAATGCAACTATCGAGGAGCGTAGAGGGGTAAGTGAGGCGAGGAAAATATTGTTTTTTTTTTACCCCAGTCATCCTCAAGGGCTTAGCAAACTGTTTTTGTTGTTGTTTCTCTTCTTTTTATTTTTTTATTTTTTATTTTTTTTAGATATTTTTTTCCTGTCTCTCTTCTCTAACTTATATCTCAGACTTCGCTTTTTAAAACTATTTATTAGATTTTAAAAAATTTTCATTTCTTGTTTATTTTATGTATGTTTCTTTATTTATCACACTTATTTGTATTTATTATTTATGATTGTGGATACTTATTATGTGTGCTGTATTTTATTATATTTATATGCACATTTGTATTTTGTATTGTATTATTTAATTTTTGTATTTTATTGTATTCTATTATTTTGTATTATATTACTTAATTCTTTGTATTTCATTGTATTCTATTATTTTGTATTGTATTACTTTAATATTTGTATTGGAATTTTTCTTCCCGCCGACTCGTCACATGCCTTAAACGCTTTGGGTAAGCAGGGTCGGCGTGGACAATAATAATAATAATAATAACTTAAATAGTGCCCGAATAATGGTATTATTTTCACACCCCTTTTTCATATTTTGCTTTAAAAAAGACGTACACGCAGTAATGTTTTGACTCCTTGACGCCCCCCTTGCTCCCCTGTCTCCACGCCACTGGTTATGCATTTTTTTTAAGCATACAAGAAAGTTGAGAGGAGAACTCTTCCGCTTTTCATTACTAATTTCAGGGATAAAAAAACTCCGCAATCTTTGCACCTGCTTGTATCAACCATAATAGAACCACTTTTCAATTCAACCGTGAAAAAAGACAATCATTTTCTACAGTTTCACCGCAACCGTTTCTTCTCCATCGACATCATTCTCAAATTTCTGAAGATATCAGATACATTTTTCAAAACAAGATGGCGTTGCCTTGCCTTTGTTCCAAATTTGAGCGACGACATGTGATACCCCACCGAAAAAACTAAACACCTGCATCAACAGAGGGGGGTTCTTCTACAGCTGCAGGCGATTTTGCGGTCAGTTTCTCAGCGGGGTGGGACAGGGATCACGACCTTTCTTCAGGTCCTTTTACACTTGTTGGTGGTCTGAATAGAAATCGTCTTTATGGCCAGGGGTTGGAAACAGTTATGGGCTGTTGATGGAAAAAGGGTTGGACAACTATTTTGTTTTTAAAAGAGTTGTTGTGGTGCAGACTGACATTTACTGCTGCAACATGGGTTGTTTATGCTTTTTCTAGTAACTTCACTTTTTGCTGGTGTCACCCAATGTGGTAGCTCACAGTGTCACGCCCTATGAAGGTTGATATAAAGTAGTTGTAAAATAAAGAGGTAATAAAGTAGATTTCAATACAAATCTTTGTTATAAATCTACATAATTTGCAAAACCATGAGGAGAGCATTGAATTAATAGATGCAGTGGAATTTGGCTAATTCGCATTTTCGCCAGTAAATAGAATTTTACCTCGCGTTCTTGAGTTTCCTATTAATATAAAGTTATATTATTGTTAGAGTTACCATATGTTCAGATTTCGTCCTGGAAATCCGGATTTCAAGCTCAAGCCCGCGCTAACGTCTGGATTTACGCTAATAATTGTGGCGAGAGAGAAATTTGGTTGCAATAGAGAAAATCTAACGTATTCGAAAAAACTGGCGATGTGGCTTTTTATCTTGTTTGGAATTCTACGATAAAAATTAACAATTACACGACTTTCCTGGATAAAATTATCCCTTCGGAAAATTTCCTACCGACAAAGGAGAAGAAAAAGTGGATGAACCTCTTTATTCAGGGCCCAGCTCAAACAGAAAATTAAAAGTTTTGGCAGTTTTTTTATTATTATTATTCTATTGTTCATTAATGTAATTTTGATTTACGAAACATTAATAAAAGCATTTTAATTGCTTTTTGACGTCTTGATTTTTTTCTCTCCTCAAATTCTGTGCTAGTGTTACGAAAGAGGATAGTCGGTAGACATCTATTAGAATTTTATACTCTGATCCCCCACCCCACCCCGGTCCGGCGTGTCCGGACTCCAACTCAAAAAATTATAATTTAAATATAATCTATAATTCGTATTTGTTTGTTTAGTTAATTCACTTCGTATACATTTTTATGCTTCAACATTTTTTCTCTGCGTGGGTACAAATACAGTTTTAATTTACAATTTCGCTTTTTTTAGTGCAGTGTTGTATTTTATATTTATTATTGTGTGTGTCATTTTACTCAGATTAGTTTTTTTAAATTCTAATAGCAATGTAGTTTATTCGATAATAATTCACATTAATTTTTATTAAATAATCCATCTCCTCTTTTGTTTTGAGAAAAATCTGTGGGTGATGGGAAGAAACGAAAGTCATTTTTGTGATCAGCGTACCTGATTTACTAAAAAACATCTAACATGCTGCAATCCCGAGATTCGTGCTGTCCTGTGTTATCAATATCTATAGTAAAATCAACTACAATTCACAACTTTCTGGGTACTTAAAGCAGCGATTTTTTTACTCCACCACAACCACGGGAATCGAGCACAGCGTTGATGGTTTTCTAGCAGTCGTAAAATCTTTTGTTGACGGATCTATAGAGACAATAACAATTGACAGGAGAAGGCAGACGATAATATGCGGGGATGTTCAGGGATGCACGTGTTCATGACTCACACGGGTGTCGTTATCGGTTGGAAAGCAAAATAAACTCGCCTGTAGTTTTCAGTAAGCTGAAATCTAAAACAGGTTCGAATTTCTCCTCTCTAAACAAAATATTGTATTCAGTTGTTGAAAAAAGAGCTTAGGAAGTACAAGGAAGTTTTGACAAAGTCGAAAACAATGGTGAAGTAGCATCATTTGTATCTTAAATTTTTTTTGCATTTACGAATCTGAGGCCATTTTTCTAATAAAAGTTTTTGTACTTTGCTTCAAAGTACTGTTGAATCTAATTTATATTTTTTATACACTCATAAGATAAAGAAATGAATTCATTTTCTGATTTTTACAATTAAAATTTTAACTCGACAATAACAACGAGAAATTAATTCGAATGCGGAAAATAATAATAATAAATGCCAAGAGTTTTTGGACTTTGCTTCAAAGTACTTTTGAATCTAACTAATGTTTTTCATGCACACACAGAATAGTGAAATGAATTCACTTCCTGACCCTTACAATTAAAGTTCTAACTTCTACAATGAGTACGGTAAATTAATTCGAATGCGAGAAATAATAATAATAATAAATGATAAATGCCGGGAGTTTTGGGATATTCTTCAAAGTACTTTTGAATCTAACTAATGTTTTTTATGCACACACAGAATAGAGAAATGAATTCACTTCCTGACCATTACAATTAAAATTCTAACTTCCACAATGACAACGACAAATTAATTCGAATGCGGAAAATTTATAATGAAAGCCGAAAGTGCTCCCCCTTGACTTTATTGTATATTTCTCCAATAAAATGCGTTTTATGTTTAGCTTCTACAATGACAACAAGAAATTAATTCGAATGCGGAAAATTAACAATGAAAGCCGAAAGTGTTCACCCTCCACTTTATTGTATATTTCTCCAATAAGATGCGTTTTATGTTTAGCTTCTACGTGCTTCTACGTGTCAAAGTTTGTGGAAGTGAAAAAAATTAAAACTTCAGAATGCAAAGAATATACCATTTTTATGAATGTTTGGCAATTCAAAATTATAATAATGAAAAACGGAATTAAAATAAAACCGCCAAAACTTTTAATTTTTAGTTTGAACTGGGGCCTGGGTAATCCACTTTCTCATCAACAATGAATTACTTGTGTAAACAATGAATTTTCTTTCATTGGCAGAAAGACATCAACTTCTCCGAACACGTCAGATTTTCTCAATTACAACAGAATTCACTGGTGTAAATCCGGACATTTTGAAGATCCGGACAGTAGTCCGGACGTGAGCCTGAAATACGGCCGTATGGTAACCCTAAGTATAGCCAATATGGTCACTACAGCAAAGTGGACATGCTATACGTTTAACTTGTAATAAACCGAAATTAACGGATTTTATTCTTTAGATTCTTTAGTGCCAAAAATCTACAAAAAAATAATTTAAAATATAAATGCGTAAAGCCTTTTCTAAAAAATTATTTATGCTTTTCTTCCTGTTATAAGCAATCGCTTCTTTATCGTGAAAAGGATTCCACAATTCAAATCAGTGAAATATTTCATTTGCTTAGGATAGGCGAGAAAATCATCTCCAAAACTGAACCTCAAACTACTTCCAAACCTCAAACTCGAGGAATTTTTTAATAAAACCAGCCCATACAATCGAGGTTTGCCTGCTGACAAAACGGCTTCTCTGCAATAATATGAATTTCGTCTTACAAAGCAAACTTCACGGCCCTCTAGCTTCCGAAGCGATCCTTTGTCGATATTTGGTTTCAGATCTTGACAGATATTTGCTCTGATATCCTTGTGCTTCTCGTTTTTAATTTATGTTTCATAACTTTACAGCGATCTTAGTAGCGGAGTGAATTTTAAACTAAACTTTTGAAATTTATGTAAAAAGAGCGTGAATTCCAATTCGAATTCTCTCAGTTCTTATTTGTATTCCGAATCGTAGATGCAGACTTTGAAGTCCTTTGATTGAAGATTGAAGACTTTGAAGATTTTCCCCCACTTTCATTTATTTAACGGAAAAATCCGCTGTCGTAAAACTGTCTAGTTCGTTTTTGACTTACGTTCTCATTTTAATTCGAAAATATCTTGTAAGGAAAATTCTGAATGTTCGGCTAGATGAATTCCAAAGCAAACTCAGATCCCCCTGTATTTGTTCACCAGCCTTTGAAAAATATGCCTGGCTTAGGAATCATCATAAAGTTCTTTTCTGATAACGACGAATCAAAAATTCATTAGTTGAACAAATTTTTAAAGCACTATTTTAAAAATTTAAAAGATTTTCTAACTTTTATATGAAAATCTTTTATATGTTCCAAAGTAGCCCTCGTGTAGCTTCGAAACGGGACATTAATTTCACTAAATTAAACTGAACTAAATATTAATTATCATTGATTAATGTTTCATGTTCTTATTTATCTACTAATTTTGGAATGACAGGAAACGTTTTCTAATTGAAGTGGGACCGTGAAAGTTTTCTGAGTCCCATAAGAAATTGCGGGAATAAAAGCTAAAGAAGTCTTGCTTTAGTATTATTTCATTTAAAATCATAGAATTTACGTAGTAGAAATAAACTTAAAAAAGAAAACATTCGACAAATAATTCCACGAACTGTACTTTCCAACAAAAATGCTCTAACAATTTACATTATAAAAAATGTCATCCTCTCATATATATAAAAAGAAGGAAAAAAACAATCAAAATCCACGTTCAGATTATTTAAATTCATCTTTCGGTCGTTACTGCCAAAAGAAAGCCTCAGGCATATGATTTGTAAAATTTCATTTAAAAAGTTTCAGTACTCATTATTTAGATTTTTCTCGCAATAATTTCAACCCAAACAATTATACCTTTATATGATACAATGAGTCAAGTATGCAAAAATAGAGGATGGAAATAATCTAGAAAATATTTTATTCTTGAGCTAATGCTGCATTCATCTGTTTTTAAGAGCTTTTCTAGCCTTGTAACTTTAGTAATTTTATTTAATTTTTTTTATTAAACATTTGGAAAGAAAGCAGAACTAGGTGATAACCCCCACGGTCTTAATATATATTAAGAATACAAATGAGGAAAAGTTGGAAAAAAGAAAATAATAAAGATATTAGCAAGCTAAAATGCGTTGAAGATGTAATTTATAAATTTCCTCAGACAAACTAGCATTTTAAACTTTCGACGCTTCTTTCGCACGAATTCCTTAATTTAGGAACATAAGACCTGATACACAAATTTTGGTACTTTATAAAAAAAAATTTACTAATTTTTTAAAAGAATTTTTTAAAAAAGTATCATGATTTAATGTTTTAATATAAATTAGAATCTCTATCTGTATATATAGAAGATCAATTTTTTTTTAGTATGTATGAATATTTTTTTTCCTTGTTATTTATGCATTCCCAGGAAATTTGACTTACCAGGACCAAATTTGATTTACCGGGACCAAATTTGGCACTGTGATGGATTAACATAAGATCAAGCTAACGTCGTAAAAAGTTTTAAAATTCGAATTAAATTTTTATTTATTTCATTTTAAGTGGCAAATTCGAGCGTTTTCTTTTCTTTTTTATCCATGAAGAAAAGTTATACTTCCGGTGTTTTAATTTATTGTTTTTTTTTATTTTTTTTTCTCTCTCTCTCTTTCGGCTTTTGATGTTTTATTTTATTTATTTATCTTTAAACATTATTCTTTTTGAGCCGTACTAAAGTAAGTTGGTTGGAATTAAAAGTTTCATTTTGAAGATGAAATTTTGTTTCATCTATTGTCTATATATCTGAAAGGAAAAAACCGGATTGGGGAGCATATGAAAATATTTGGATCCCGAGCAACGCCACGTTATCAGCTAGTTAATAATAAAAGCGAAAGTGTTTTTGTGTGTATGCTTGAGCACGCGTGTCTGTTGCGTGCTCAGGGAGTTTCAAAACGTGGAGATTTATCAAAATCTCGAGGCAGAAATTTTCGACGTTTACAGTAATTTCTTTTTGTATACAAGAAAGTAAACAATGTCCATGTCGGAATGAGCTGACATTTTGATATTTCTTTATTACCCATCGGAGGAGTTAAATTATGTCAAAATCCATGCACTAAAACTGTTGGGGAAAAGATAGGGGAAAAAAGTAAAGGAAAAGGTGATGATAAGAAAGGAAAGGGAAAAAGGAAGGGGGAGTAGAGAGAAGAAAAAAAAAGAAGAAACTCGAAACTTCGCCATGCATCTCTCATTTCACTTCATCCACCTGAAAAAGGGGTCTTTTAAGAACAGTAACGGGTGCTCCAGCACGAGCGTGCACCCCCTTTTCTTCAATATAAGCAATCGCCCCACATCTGTCAGGACCACTTCTCAAATCCAGTTGCATCTTAGAGCGGGGGGGGGGGGGGCTCAATGCAGACGATATCAACCCCTCGAGCACCCCCTTTTGGGGAATCATCCATCACTTCGAAGGCCAAGAGAAACGTGGCAAAGGTTAAGACCAAACGACAACGCACGCGTGAGACAAATGATCGTCTGCCAGAGCAGAAGCAATCGCAATATTGGCAACGGGGGAATGTTGGGACAATTCCGACCACCCACCCAATTAAGTTCCATAGAATAGAATCTTTGGCGAGGGGACCTTTCTTATTCATATTCGCAACGCTATCTGATTCAGTAAGGGGGGCTATCAAGGGGGTTCCACCCACTTAAAATATTATCTGATCTGTGGCACAAATTGCATTGGGGGTGTAGTGGTCTATTTATCTACACCCTCTCTTCCATAGTTTTATCGTCTGCTTGTATGAGCTCGAGCCTGAGTGCAAGTGGGCTATTATAATTAAGAGCTTTTTTGTTTTTATCTGAAATGCATCTTTGGATTGATGCGTTTAGTAATGATGGGAAAGTAATCAGCAATGAAGCATTGAATGTTGTTGGGTGCAGAATACATTGGGAAGTGTTACGTAACATTTAAAATGAACTGCATTTTCTCACGATGTACTAGAAGATATGGCCGTATGAATAGGCATTATTTAAATAGCCCTTGTCTTTACAGGAAGCTAGATGTCCGCTTTGTCATTGTATCGAATAAGGCAGAAGACCTCATTTCAAAAAATTAGCGTCTGTAAAAATCCAACATAATTGCGAATGACTGTTAACGTGATGCACAAACATGCAATACATTCACTAAGTCCAAAACTATCATTTCGAGATGTGGTCAGTTTGAACTTAATTATTTTTGAGTCATTATGATAAATAGTAAAAATTATTTTACAGATTTCTAGCTCCTACGGTTGACTTACTTATGCTTAGATATATAACAGGTTTCTATCACAAAATAAATAATTGTAAATTCTAATTGATTGTAGTAGTCCGTCAAAATGTTTTTCTGGGTGAAGACAATATTTTGACAAGACTACTAGATTTCTGACTACTCCAATGATTATAATGTAATCTAAAATTATTACACTATCTTAATGCTATATTCGTATTAAATCCAATTTTGAGACAGTTAGAAGTAGTATTCCTTAAACATAGATAGACTATCGATACTATCAAAGCCAAGTCGAGTTTTTGGAATTCTCGACTGAAACAATCGATAGTATAGACTTTCTCACAACTATCGATAGTTTCTCCCGAACAATACTATCGATAGCTGCATTTTCAGTCTATAGTTTTTAAACTATCGACAGGAACATAGATAGACTATCGACTTGGCTTCGATAGTCTATCTATGTTTAAGAAACACTACTTCTGTCTCAAAATTTGATTTAATACAAATATATCATTAAGATAGTGTAATAATTTTAGATTCCATTATAATCAATGGAGTAGACAAAATATCGTCTTCATTCAGGTAGAAGTCACTAAGCCCAGAAAAACATTTTGACGGACTGCTACAATCAATTAGAATTTAAAATTATTTATTTTGTGATAGAAACCTTTTATCTAAGCATAAGTAAATCAACAGTAGGAGCTAGAAATCTGTAAAATAATTTTGACTATTTATCATAATAAGTCAAAAATAGCAAATAGACAGGAACTATCGATAGTTTCAAAACTATCGACTGGAATAACACCTTTCGATACTATCGCCGGCGTGAAAACTATCGATGTTTAAGGAACACTGGTTAGAAGTCTAAAAAATCCTGCAATTCCGGATTTGTGAAGGTAAAAAAAATCCGGATAAATCCGGAACGCAATAACCCCTAAAGGCAGAGTTAGCTCATTTCGAGTCATTGACCAAAGTTAATGACGAAACAGTTTTATATCTTATGGAGAGAAATTACATCTTTAGTAGTTGCAATATTTAATTTAACACAATTTTAAATAACACTGCATGCCATAGCTAATCATGTAATGCAGGCGTTTTAAATCTTTCCATATTCCCCAATAATTTTTGCAAGAAAAATTACCAGCCATGCTCATATATAGAAAAAATCGTCGCTTTCGTTTTAACGTTAACCGTTTTTTAACATATGATATAAACATGAGACCGCATGTTCTTACCATATGTGAAACACAATTCAGAAATGTTCGTTATTGGTTGCGAAAAATTAAGAATTTTCTTCCTCTTTGAAATTTCAAAAAATTGAGATTGTTGGTGCTGCTTGTTAAACGACGAAATAAACCATATAAATGATGACTCATGCAAGGTTCTTTAGCATGTTGTTCGACACGCCATTCTAAAATAACGTACTAACTAGAACTATATATTACACAGGCCTACAAAATTTAGCTTTTTGTCGGGAGTTTACAAAAATTTATGCAAATTGTGATATTTGTCACACGGATTTCAAAAATATAATTTTTCAACATCAACTGAAGTTTTTACTGTGGTGAAACTAAAAATTTTGAATTTTAAGACATTTTTAAAACTTTCATTATTTTAATAACATTTGCTTACAAAAAATACTAAAAAAATCAAATAAATACTAATAAAGTCAGTGTTGTCAACTATTATAACTACTGTTAAATCTTAGAAAATTGCTTGATTCTTAAATTGTCGCATAAAATAAAAAATATGCTATTTTTCCACCGAAAATCTAGTTTTCCCTAATCTCCCATAGAGTTAACATGTGCATCCCGTTTTACCACACTAGTGGCGTAAAACGGGAAACTAGGACTTTTCCTACAAAATAATCATTACATATTTGACATTCGATCTTGTTATAACTTTGTTAATATTCTCCAATTTTTATTAAAAATGTGTGGTAGTGATCGCAATCTCTTTATGAATTATTGCACGATTATCATATATTAAGTAGTTTCTAAGACAATGGTCAATTTAAGTGCCTCTTGCAGGAAATTAAACGGCCGGTTTATATTTTTTAATTATATTATTATGTTTACATATTTTTAGGATAGATTTTTTGAAATGTGAAGTCGAAAGTTCAGTGAAATAAAGTGCAGATTATGAGAATAATTAGTTGCATAAAGAAATAATGTGACAAAACTGTAGTTTAAAGATGAGGGCGCCAAATTACTCCAGCCCCAAAGCGCTTGAATTTGTTAACCAGGATCTGCACATTCCCATTGTCAATAAAAGGAGATTTGCGTGTACCCAAGCAGGGGTCGTTTGGCCTAACGGTCAGAGTGCTTTGTGATAGTAGGCGAATCTATCTTGCCTTTGGCAACACGGGTTCGAATACAGGCTTGAGGTGGCACTCCCTAGGACAATAGATCCTTTTTTGCGGTATTACGACAATTTATTACTGATGTGTGTCTGTGATTTCTTTTTTACTCTTTCACATCAAGTATCACAAGTAAAAATCTGACATGGTTTCAAATAATTCAGGATAATAATGCAAGACACATATACGATGCAAACACGTACATACAAGCAGTTCCATTAGCAGAGCAAAAAGTATATTTAAAAAATGAAAACTAATTTATGTTTCACTGTATGACTTCATACAATTTCTTATATTTTTAGTTTCTCAACTTATTAAAAAATTTAAGTTGCTTTTGTTCAGGAGATGAGTATTTAAGTTCTGAACATTGCTGTGCTTATATTTTTCTTCGCTTATTAATTAATCAATTATTCTCAAAAGTTCAGTATGATTAGCAAGATATTTTGATATAGACAACATCTTTTCATTTCAGCCTTCAAGTATTAGTTTATATTAGTTATATTAACATCCCATTTTGAAGCAACACAAGAGCTATTTTGGGACAGACTTCATAATTTTGAATCACAGTCAGATAACGAGGATGACACGAGGATGGCTGACTGAAAATATTATTTAATGTAAATATCTCAATGCACAATCTTACATTTAGCCTCTTATTTATCAAGTATAAAAAATGAATCAAGAAAAACTATGTTAAAAAAATTATTTTACAAATAAATAAAGAAAAGAGAAATAAGCATCTAAGGTCATAAAAATATAGCATTTTGTAATGAGGGTAAACATAAAAAAGAAACTAATTTCTGATGGGAAAAACAATTTTTCCAATTATACTACATAAATAGTAGAAGTAGTAGCTTAGCTTTTTACTCCCAAGAAAATGTGACAAAAGAAAACTAACATGCAACTCTCGATAACAGTTTTATCTTTTATGATTCTAAAAAAATAATAATGACAGAACTAAATCAAAATACTTTATATAAAAAAAATCTCCAAATTTCTTGAATTTATGCTACAAGATATTATAAAAAAGGAAATAAATATTCTCACTAATGCAATTTTTTTTCTGAAAATAGGGAAATATTTTTCCACATTTTCTTTTATCATTTATGAATAGACAGATATTATGAAAAAAGAAGGGAAGAAAAGTAGTGCAAAGCAAATTAATGAATATTATGGTTACAGTTATGAATCATCCAAGACATTGCACTTGATGTTTTTACAAAAAATTTTAACTAATCAAACCATAAAAATTTAATTTATATTACTTTAGAACACAGATTTTGGGTAGATTGCCGTTTAGACCCCTGCTTAGTGACAAAAATTTTCTGTGGGCGACAAATATATCTCCAAAACTGATATGGCACCCTAACAAATAAGTTTACAGTGCAACCATTTGGTTTAATTGCTGGCATAATTGCTAATAGTTTTCATCACTGAATTCATTTCATCATGATAGTGAAGATACCAGGTTCCACCTCCTGTGGTTAGCAAAATCTTTGGATGTTTTCTGAAGTTGAAATTGCCTGATGCTCATTCAAATGCCACAAGCATTGCAAACACAACAACCTTTCCCAAACTAAATACAGTCGAACCTCTATTTTGCGAACTTTTCCTTGGAACCTTGAACATTTTGCGAATTTCTTCGTAAAATAACCTCCAAATAGCGAAGTGCATTCTCTATTTAACGAACTTTTTCATGTGATCCAATATTTTTTTTCTCTCTATTTCTCAAAATATTGCCGAACATTTCAAACCTACTCTTTCCTTTAACACATTTTATGGTGATCAATGATATTGAACTGGTTTCACCAGTCTGAATTGGACATTTTGGACAGTGTGAAAAATAAAAACAACACAGCAATGAATTCCCATAAAGACGAAGGTGATGAAGATGGAAATGATCATGATGCAGAAATCAACAAACCTTCGTATGATGAAATGCTAAAATCATTTGCAACAATCCGACGCACAGTTTGAAGAAAATACGCTTAAAGGGGGTTTTGGTGCATTGCAAAGATGCGAGATGTATTATGAGAGAAAACACTTTTTCAAACAAAAAACTCAGACAAAATTAATAGACTTTATCAGTAATTAAATTTAAGGACGTATGTGGTAATGTATGCTTAAAATTACTTGCTATAAAAAATGCGATAATGTCATTAAAATTCATTAATTTTATTATAAAATTATTTTTCTAAAATTGAAAATGCAGTGTATTCCCGGACAATGTTTTGTTTCATTCTTGTTTTCCTTGCAGATTTCTTTTTGATGGATAAGATATATAAAACAAATAGATATTAATTTACAAAATAAAGTTGAGATTAATTTCTTTTTAATAATTAGTGCTTATGAATTTAAAATCTGTTTTATGTAGTTGAAAATATTTTAAAAGGTGAATCTCTATTTAACGAATTTTCCACATAACGAACTTTTATTCGGGATTTAGCGACTTCGTTAAATAGAGGTTCGACTGTATTAACTTTCTAGCTCATGATACAGATAGAGAAGATTGCTTAATTAGAGAATCTGGAAAACATGCTAAGCAATGGCTTAAAGCACATTTTCACCTTGCTTTTCAAATACATAAAGATGTCAGTTTTTATACAAATAAACTTATCCTACCATTTACGTAGTAAAAAAGTAACAAACTGTGATTTTTTCCGAAAGATATAATAAAATCTGATAAATAAAGAATATTTTAGTAAAGTTTGACAAGCTTTATATTGAATTGTTTAGCTCTAACAGGCCTTCAAACCTGGACGGGATACCTATCCCGTTTTACCCCACTTTCCCCTAGATTGTCTAGAGTAAGAACAGTAACGATTTGTATTTTTATCTGAGCTTGGATCCAATTCGTATCCCGCACACAATGTGTTATGGGATTTCAGACGTGAGACATGGCGACTAACGTTTTAAGGCAAATTACATCTTTAGTAGATGTAATTTGATCTTAAGTAGAAGGTGTGCATAAATAGTTTCACTTAAAAGCAAAAAGTCAAGAAAAAACCATTTATAGCAAAAAACGAATAACTTTATTATACTAATTAACTTCACATACACAAAAACACGGCCATAGAAGTACACACTTCAGGCAAAATCATTTCTTAAGAACATTAATATTTTTGTTTTCATATCCATGTAATTGTACAACACAAAAATATTTCAGATACATCAAAAAACATCCAATTTTAATAATGTGTACATTTTTAATGTGTATAATAAACTGGTATCAAAGGTTATATAAAATAACCATCACAGTAACATTTACAGAATATTTACAAATTGACGGATGAAACAAATTTTCAACAATGCATTAATGTATCAAAATTTGCTTTTAAAATCTTTAAAGGGAGTGATGATTCAATTAAATCATTTTTTAAAAAAATCATTTATTATTTAAAAATTAAATTTTGAAAGTTCATTTAGTTGTTTCAGCCGTCAAATGTTCAAGATAAAACGTCTAGCTGGAGCTATTCAGCATATCCTATAAGCCTCCGATATAAGTAGATGATACAATGCCTACACTTTTAAAATGCTGTAATTTTAATGTCACAAAAAATTTTAATCTATAATTTAACTATTTTGAGAATTTTTCCGCAACTCAACAATCATTTCCAGACGGAAACGATTTTCAATTATAGAGTACGAAATTACAAAACATTTTAATAGTGTATCTTCAATTTTTTTTTTTTTTTTTGAGAAAAATGTTTTCTGGCCTATCTTCTCTGTGATATTGAAATACTTTTGAGAACACTCAGTCTACAGTCCTATTCAGTTTAGAACTGTTCAACTGTGTTAAACAGTTCTAAATATCAACCGTATGTATTTAAAAATTAAACATTTGAAAGAATTCATACCCAAAGAATATAAATAATCGATACTTTATCTAATAAAGCTTAAAATTATTTTTGACTGGACTGTAGTTGCCCTGAAAGTGACTTTTAGTATGACAAATTTTTGATAATTGTGACATTATCCGAATTGTTTGCCTAGAATATATAATTCCTTCAAAACAGCTGCAGATTTCAGTCACTCCAAAATCAAGAAAGACGTATCAAAATTTACGGCCAGCAAACACTGTTCCAAAAACAGAAAACAGGTCGCAATTTCACCCAAAGCTTAACCATATTAAAACAAAACAGCTCCAAAATCTTTGACTACAAATACAGTCTATGATTATCACAATGTTTGAGATCATGGTTGAAAGTCAAGTTACCATGGAAACCAACTATCAGATAGCATATGAGAAGACATCCACAAACTGAAACTCGAGTTGTCACACTTATATAAAGTCCCAGCGCATAACGCGAGTTTCATTTCTTTTTATAATAGTAAACAAAAAATGAGCAAAAACATCTTGATTACAAGCAAATAAGTAAGTTGATTAAGAAAAAAGTATATAGAATAACATTAAAAAAAAGATTATATACAACTGAAAATAAGGAACATGAACATATGGCTAAAAACAAAAGAAAACACAATGGTAGTATCATACAAGCGCAAAAAGCATTTACAGAAATTGAAATCTGAATTGGCGAAACCTCTCACGTTTGGCGAAGTCTTGGCGTTATTAAAAATAATTTTTTCCGTCTGTTATAGTCTCAACCTACACTATTATGCCAGAAACACTTTATTTTACATTCAAATACAAAAAGCTTCTATTTTTAGAAAACCTGCAAAACACGCTATTTCTTTAAGTTGTGCGTTATATGGACAGTAATAGGCATTATAGATTACATTTTTACTACTATTACAAGATGTTTTTGATTGTTTACGCTAACGGCCTTTAGCAACATTTCAAGTTACATAAAAAATAGGCGGGAAAAATTCCACCACTAAATTCCTCAATAATATTCATAAAACCCTCAATATATTTTTTAAAAAAATCTTATATATTTTCAGTCAAAATAAACTATCAGATAATATGTTTACATAAACTATAATACGACCAAAAATAAAAAAGTTCATAATAGAAAAACCGAAATTAACATTACACGATTTATTGCAAAATTGCGAGAAATACATTTCTTTGAATGAATACAATTTAAAACCCTATTAATTTGGATTTCATGCTACAAAAGAAAGGTTTTTTTCCCTACATTGTGAAAAGTTATTGAATCAAATTTAATTTGCCAGCAATTCTGTGTTTAGGTATTCGTTAAACATTCACAACTAAAATCATTTATTAATCTAAGTTCAAGCCTATGTGGTGAAAATTAGTAAAATACTTCATTTAAACTTCATATGCATCCATGAAAAACAACTTCGTAGATGCTAGTTGAATCCTTTAGCTTTCAAGTTTATTTAGTAAACAGTTATTTTCCCTCGACTATTACGCACACTGAATTTGAATCTGAAATCAACACTCACAATAATTGAGGATGTGCACAGTGGAAGAAAAAAACATTTCTTGATCTTGGTCTTGATGCCTGCCAAAAATTTGTGAGAATATTTCAGGCAAAATTTTTCACAAGATATAGTCCATATAAAAAAATTCATAAAAAAATAGGAATGAATAGATGCCTGATCAAGTTTATACTGGAAAACTTCAATGTGTAAAAAATACTGGCTAGAATAAACTTTGGCTATTTTAGGAAGAGTCGATTTTTTCAGAGTTCTTTGAAACAATTTTTAAAAAATTCCACAACATGTCGAGTTAAATACAAAACTGGAGCATTCTATATTAGTCATTCTTTTTATTTATTCCAAGTACAAAACAAACAAAAAAATTCACATAAAAATGCATTGCTAATGATTTTAAATAAATACCACACAAATGCAAAATGAATTTTTAATACAGTTAAATATTAAAAAAGATGTTAAGAGATTATGCTTATAACTTTGGTTAAATACAATGATGTTAATCAATATAAGAAACACAACGATAGCAGACAAGAATTAAATATACAAAACACAATAAACAATGAAGGCTTCTGCTCTAGGCTAACAATGAATCCTAAACCTCGAATCAGATGCAAGATGCTTTAAAAAAGTATTAAAATGTAGTCTTTAAAAAAAGGCACTTGTAACAATCCAATTTAAAACTATGATAATAAGTTACAATTTTACTTCAGTTGAATGTTAAAGTATGAAATAAATTTAGATTAAAAATATACCAAAATGATTATCTATATATAAAAAAAAATTGAGCAAATATATTAAATGACTTCTTTGGTAGCAAAACACAAGACTTTGGTGACTTTTTGTAAGCATAATAAGTTGGATTTTAAGTTGGTTTCAAACTGTAGTAGCTTCATTCAATGAAATAGTAAATACTAGCATAATATAAAAAAAAATCACATTTCAAAGATATATTAAATCCTACTAGTACATACAGAAAAATTTCATACCCAATTCAAATTAACATAAATTGAAAATATCATTTTTAAACTTGCATCAAGAAGATTTTATATTTATATTCAAACAATCTTTTAAATTTATAAACTAAACACAAAAATAGAAAAATGTAATTTTTAAAAATTTTATAACATGTAATTGATATTATATATATATAACAAAAACAAATGGAATAAAATGACAACAGAATTATGCACGATGTCTTTCCAAATGACACAGGGAAAAAACACCGTACAATAGTACATTTTTTTTTCTTTTCTTTTTAGAATTCTCGAAAAATAATTTGAGTTCCAATGATGATTTTTCAATAATTTTTAGAAATTTCAATGAAAAAAAAAATCTGTTCCAAAGTATCGGATGAAAATTCTCAGTTTCAATAGCCATTTGAATCAATGCTCATACATTGTCCAGAATGCGAAATGATCCCCCAGATGAATTTGAGCAGGACACATTGGCAATAATACTTCGATTTGCAGGAAAATGACAGCTGGCCTTCAATTCTGCCTTCTTTACAGAAAAACAATATTCTGTATTAGGATCGCCAGTTCAAGAAGCATGTCATTGACGACCTCCGTGGTTGACTGTTCCGTTCCTAGAATAGAAAAAGAAAGAAATTAAGTACAAAATGTTAATTCCAGTTTTCAATCAAAAATAAAATCATCAGAAAATTATTTTTTAATCATCAACATATGCTTTCACACATAAACACGCACAAATACCGAATAACTTCTTTAAGTGTAGAAACTGCATCTGGCACATTGCCAAATATAAAAACAACTACATTGGCAATACAATTTTTCAAACTGCATTTTAATAAGATAAATTTAAAGCTCTATCCGGAGTAAGGTCAATACACTGAATTAAAAAAATGCAATGTATTAAAAATATACTGCAAACATTAAAATAAGTCTTGGATTTTTCGAGTCTTGATCAATGAGTAATGTGATTACTTGCGTCACTTTTTGCAAACAGCATAAACATATTTTTCTTTTCAAATATAATTTGAAAGAAAATTTATCTAGAGCAATTTTTTAAAGTAAGATATAAATTGTCTTATCGCAGATAATCCAACAGTAAGAGGGGGGAAAATTATGAAAAATTAAGTCGATATATATTGCGAATGATTTCATACTGCAAGCCGGTTTTTTTTTCCCTTCCTTTTTCCGCTTGTCAAAAGCGGAAAAGATCGAATGTTTATTTTTCCAACCACCACAAGTTGACATTTCCCTCCCTACTAGTTCGTTAAAACATGATTTTGAAAAAAAGAAGAACGTCTTGATATTCCTCTGATAGCATTTTTTCATGCCTATCATCCCCCTCTTAACTGGGATACAGCAGACAGATGTTTACACTAAACGCGGATGAAGATAATGTTAGAAGGATTCATCGCCTTCTAAAAAAATTACAAAAACAGACTTTTTTCATCAGCTTTTCTTAACTTTTAAGTGAGATAAATTGGATGAATTAAAGCTGTCCCGTATCGACTTCATGCCATCAAGTTTTTACAGCTCGTACTATCAGACTATCTTAAAAATTCTATGCCAAATTATCTCTTATTTAAAGAGCAGAATCAACTTGATAAATAAAAAAGACATTTAATTCTTAACAAATCTGAAGACGTGTAGATGGTTTATCAATTTGAAAAGCATCTTCACGGCTTAAATTAATAAAATAAAAATAAAAACCCTATTAATTGTAGAATTCTCAGTCACTCCACAGAAAGTTAAGATACCTACAATACAATTTATGAACAAAAGAATAAGATGGTCAGAAGTTTCAAGCTTTTTTAGCTTTTACTGAAATTATTAAAGATTTTTCAAAAAAAAATTCAATACATTTTAACCCAGTGACAGCATAATAAGCTAAGTGCAGCTATATCACCGGTGAAGGCGTAAAATACGCTTTTTTGTGTGTGTCTAAGAAACGAATACAAAGAGTCGATTAAATTCGTCTAAAATAAGTTTATTAACACAGATTGGTGCTACCAAGAAAAGATTTAAAAGAAATGTTTCAACACATTCTAGAAAATGCAGTTTTCGTTGAAAAGTATAAAGCCCTCAAAGAAAAGGAAAAAACAGTGATATCGAATTTCATTATAGAAAAAGTCATTCCCAAAAATACAAATTCACAAATAAAGCGACACATTTCAAAAATTAATTTTTTAAAAAATGTTGAAACTACATTTGTTTTTTTAAATAAGAGCGCGTCTCAAAAAGTTTTCTTTTTCATATAGGTAACGCGGCGTTACGCCGTTCTATATTTGTTACAGCGAGGAAATTCCGTACGCAATGGCTACCGATCAGCAGAAGACGATGCGTGTTTTCTGGTTTCATTTTTCAGTTTTTCTTGAATATCACGAAAACTCCACGGATTTCACACTACATGTGAAATCACAAATTAAAAAAGCGTAAAATTCCCTACAAATAAATGCTTTTATTTTTCTTCCAGTTTTAATATTTTCTCAGATAATGGCTCTAAACAAATTTTTGATTTCCAGTAATTTACGACCCCCTAAGACCACCGAAATGGATGGTACCCATCTGAAAAAAACTTGAGATGCGCTCTCATTAAAAAAATTTCGTATTTCCAACATTTTTAGGTTTTTTAAAAATTAATTTTTGAAATGTGTCACTTCATTTGTGTACACCCTATATATCAAACGCTTAGCTATAAAACACTCTACCCTTTAAAAGTTTCATAGAAATGACCAAAATGCGCTTACTTGCATAACAGGTAAAAGCACCGTTACGCATAAAACGACTATGTTTACAAGTTCAGGTGAAAGCACACCCGGTACTGACAAACATCCATACAATACAGCACAGCAATAGCCGTTAACGGACAACTACAATAATCCAAAAGGGGAGCACAACAGAAAGAGAGAAGACCGTTTTAGAATAATAGAAGTCTAATGTATTATGCGAATAAAGAGCACTTTACGCTGACTTTGTGCATCGCTTCTTTCATAATAATTATAATAAGAAAAGTGCGTGGGAAAGATAGGGGAATCAATGGGTATATGAAGCGCAATTAGTGCTGCGATGGTTTCGAAATCGTGGGAAATGTTTCGGATAGTGGAAAATAATTTACCGAGTTTGAGTGAGTTTTTTTACAAAATATTTGGACGTGGAACAAAGGGGTGAAAAATAAGGCCACTAGTGAATGAATCTTTTCCCTTTCTAATATTACATCAATAAGAGTTATTTCAGAAAAAAAGATGTTAAAACTGTAAGTCATTCTATAATTTTAATTCTGTATGCTCGAGTAAAATAGGTTAAAAAAACCATTTCTCTGAAGATTTCAAGCATTGTTATCAGAAATATTTGTTCGCATAAAGTATGTAAATAGGCAAAAATCAAATCACTGCACAAAATTTCTGCAGACAACACTTTGTTCACTGTTGCGTATTATATATTAATTTCATAGCGATATAAATGCACTTTACTTGCGAATTTATTTGTTATTTGGCTGTCAGTTTATAATTCTTTTTCAATCTCTAAATTGATAATAGACTGCAATACGAATCGACTGAACATCCATTATATTTTATGACGTCATAACAGATATACTGACTGTTATTCGCAATAACTAACTAGATATTTTAATCAGCTATTCACTATCAGTTCACTGTTGATTTTATATACGAATTTCATCGCAATATAAATTTGCGAATTTGTTATTTGCGTTTGGAAGTTATTTGGCTGTTAGTTTATAATTCCGTCACTAAATAGGCAATAGATTCTGCAATACGAATCGACTGAACAACCATTATATTTTGCGACGTCATTATAAAAGAGACATTTGACTGTTACTGGTAATGACTAGCTAGATATTTTAATCAGCTATTCACTATCAGCCATAATTTAAATTTTCTTTTTGTTGGGTAAACCTTCCATATAAATTTTGCTTTTAAGCTTTACGCAGGTAAAAGAACATTTCCCCCCGTTATTAATACAAAAAGGTGCTCATATGCAAGAACAGAAATAAAAGTGAACCAACTGTCAAATGGGAGTCTCGATACTTTCTTATAACGGCAACACTCTCCCCACATATCAACCACCTCAACACAAAAACCAAACGAATTACCGCCTCCACAAATCGTGTGCAGCGCGATCCCAACCGACAGCGGCAGGTGTTACAAACCCTCCCCCCTTCAGCTTTTTATGACGTTAAAAAGAATAGCGAACAGGGGCACTGAGCTCAGACGATTTTACTTCCAGGTGAGGGAGGACCCAGAAGCAGTTAGAATAAGAGAAGCCTCTCACTGCAACCGTGGGAATTTTCTTGCTTCGAACTCCCTCACCTGTTTGGGCAACCTTGAAGGGGAGGTTTGGAGTTATGGAACAGTCATCGTTTTGAGTCAGCAGCGTTTGTTGCACCCCGCATTTGGAGCGAATATCGTTTGCTGTTTTTGCCGCAGAGTGAGCGACCAGGTGTTTTGTTTTCGGAGAGCAGAAAAAGGGGGAAGTTTTGGAACTTCGATGTTTACAAAAGAATGCGACACCGTTCTAGCCGTTGAGTGACATCATTCGAACCTTTTACTCACACCTGTTGCATTAGTCACATTAGCTGTCAGCGGTATTTATTCTTCTAAGATAATTAAGAGAAGGGGAGGAAGGGTGGAATGAAAGTCACAACTGACAACAAACAATATTCCGTACTGCGCATTTATGAGTCGAGTTGGTTATACCAAAATTACTTACCATTCTTTTAATTGTCAAAAATATTTATATTTATGAATCGGTTTGCCGTCTAGACTAAATTAACCTCGTGAAATGCTTCATTAAAGATTGAAAATGGTACGAATCGTTAATTTCACATTCAAAAATCCTGAAAAACCGGTCGACCAAAATGAGAAAAATCGTTTCGATTTCTACTTATTAAAATCTGTAAACTTTTTCTATCACCTCGAAAGTCAATCATAATATCACGCTTACTGCATAAAAGCTTTTTCAATTTCACTGACACATTATGCATACTCCTACAAATCAATCATTTTATAATAACAAATTTTATTTGTCTTATGACGTGGACACTAAAGACTATACAGGTTTTTTTTAATAATGATGAAAACATATGTCGAAGCAATATTAATGATAAGGGATAGAATTTAATATAATACATCTTCCGGGGCTTCTAAATATCTCTAAAAAATAAACGCTTTTTCTTTTTGTCATGTCAACCCCATTACATTAAGAGTGAACTGTGGAAAGTTGTCCGATGCATTTTGCGTAGCGCCTTCAATTAGTTGAACCACCAATAAAACATTAAAATTAGAATATATAATATCCTCTTGTCGTCAGAGTATCCTTAAATTGTGTCTGCATGACCTCACTTGAGGATGGGTAGAACACTATAATAAGGTAGTAAAAACTTACCATTCAGATTCCTTAACATTTGCAAATAAAAATCACTTAAGAAAAATAAACCCGCCATCATGATTGTCATTAAAATTTGCCGAAACATTATTTGAAATTTGATATCTTTTCATATATCAATTGGCGCATCATTCTGTTAATATTTCCAATTTAGGGGTACGAAAATCTTTTCTTCAAGTTCAAATGGATCATTAGAGAAAAGACGATTATCACGGCAATAAAGAAAAAAAAAACAGCTAAAAGAAACACGATATACTGAAAATACATAAAAAAAAAAAAAGATGAACTAAAACGAGAGAGCCCGAAATCGAAACGAAGCGTTGCATCAGACACTTTTAGCCGCTAAGTTATTACAACCCTATAGAAAGAGAAACTATTTTTTTTTTAAGACAAGAAGATGGAAGGAACAGCTGACTTTTGTTTACATTAGCCACCTGGCTTCTCCTCCCCTTTCATCTAAGCTCAAGCTTTCGTCGCCTGACCAGACACCGAGTTTCCCCCCCCCCCTCCCTGAGTGATGGACGTGTAATATCACTACTTGGCATCACTGCAATTATTAACAAACATGGAAAAAGAATTAGTCCAAGACAGCTGATGATTCGCCATTTCTTTTTGTAGTATTATTTACTTTTAGGGCTACCGATAACCGTCAAGATTAGCAAAGTGGCTGCTAGCCGATGGGCATTTGTCTGTCTCCCTTTTCGATAAAAGTGGGTGGTGGACTAACCTTCTATGAAAAGGTTTCTTAAACTAAGGGCCATGACCCCAATTGGGGTAGATGTAACTTTTGCACTTATGGCCTCATTTGTTTTTTTTAAATATTTGTAAGAAATATCGTTCCATAAAATTTTTCAAATAACTTTATAAAATTAAACTTTTTCCACTTATTAAATAATGCGCGGTTTTAAATATTTGTTTTCCAATTTTGCGGTGGCGAAAATTCAAGAAGCCTTGCTCTAAAACATCAATAGCAAGAGACAGAACATTTAAAATGAAGGTAATAACCAAAGTTGAAACTGAACGAGATGCCTACAAAGTTTCAAGAGAACGAGAAAATTATTAAAAAACATCATGCCTTTTATGCAATTTTTTAATTTCACAAATTAAGATTTTTCAATTTTAATTTAAATTCATTTAAGAAAAATCGACGAAAATATTTCTCGTAAAAGGAACACTTCAGTCAAAGAGTTCATCTATTTTCAACAAAATTTCCAAAAATATTAATGCAATACATACAGCAAATAATTCTAAATGCTCTTTTAAAAATTGAAACGCATACATTCTACTATATCAAACTAATAAACTAAACGAAGAAACCCAATAGATGACAATGCATTTTAGATAAAAATTACGATTTTTTTTTAACTCGCAACCAACTTCTTGCTTTTATTTTAATTTAGTGTACTTAATTGCATTTTCATAAGGAATAGGATTAGAATTAAAATGTTATTTAAGTTATCCTTAAAAAGATGCTATGCACAATCAGGGAACCAAAAACGATCCTTGCAGAGGGTGCATGAAAAATGCGTTATGGAATTCCATCAGGAAATTCGGGTCAATTATTTGGTTCAAACATAAGCGCCATACCACCCTCCGAAAATCCTTGTCTGATCTAAAACACATGTATGCATAACAGACTAGATAACCACAAATAGAACTTGTGCACAAAACTAGGACACAGCGCTGGTTGGGGGGAATCACACATAAAACATCACCTCTTCCTAGACAAGAGAAAACTTTCCAAAGAAACCCTCAAAAATAATTAAGCAAAACAGTCACCCATTTATCAAACAAAACCTGTAATTTAATCCCTCCAACTCGAGCAATGTCAAGGAACGGAGGAGATGGAACCAAACGATAACCGGCCAGAAATCCCCCTCCAAACGATTAGTCACTCCATCTCTGAATCATCCAAGCAGATCCTCACTTTCACCATGCACCAGTGCTACTCTCTACCCCTTCACCCACCCCACCTCCTTAAAGGTCAACAGGTGGCCAAACACTTATCACGCATAACGAAGCAAAAAACCAACAAAATAAAAATGGATACCTATCTCTAACCTGGATTTAAGACACCCTAAAACCACTTGCCGAAAAAGGTATATGCAAGAGGGGGAGGCAGAGATAGTGGTTAATCATCAACTTCCGCTAAGACTTCAGGTATGACATGCCCAACAAACGGAACCAGTGAGTCATACATGCAGCTTATTAAATAAATAGATAAAAAAAACAACACGCCCATCTTTCAACCTATAAACTGTCCCATAGCAAAAAGGAAACGGATATTGACAGTAAAGAAGCCAAAAAGGAAATGCACTAATCGCTTCAAAAAATTAACAGCAAGGAAATGCCATCACGAACAAGAGTAGTTTGTTAAAAAAGAAAAAAGTATAAGTTATCAAAATTGAGCGACGGAGCGTTTAAAAATAACTGCACGTCCAGAATAGCAGTGATTAGCAGCCAGCTGCATTTTGAGTAGATTTGTGGAGAGATAAATGCGGGTTTTATGAGTAACTTTCAGTAACAGGAGTTCTTATAGCGATTAAATCAGTTTGTAATTGTTTTAAATCCACTGCTATTTCCGTAATTTTTTAAACAGCGATTTTATTACCGCACATGGAATTCTAATTTTAATGATGGTAACAGATTTCTTTCACTTAAATTTTTCTTTGCAAATCTGTTTGAAATAAAGTTTAATGTATGTGGAGTCTACATTAAAAATTGCCTAGAAATTCCCATGCCAGATGTTATATTCAGAGAATTCACAATTCTTCTTATAATAAACAATACAATAAGTGAAAATATGCGTAGTTCTAAAATTTTGCCAGATATAATAAAAAAAATAATAAATTTCATCAAGGATTTGTGCGTCATGCACAAAAATATAAAAGTAATTTAAAAGTGGCAATTCAGGAAAACGGTATTTGTACATCTACGTCCCAAGAATAAAAATGAATATCGAAACCTTATTTTAACTGGAATCCTTTATTAAAAAAGAACTTAAGGTTTTCTTCCGAGAATCAAGTCTTTTGTCCGAGGAAGAAATAACAATAAATAGATCAAAATCACAAACAGGGACACTACCGTTCCATGACCAACGCAGCTTTAATTCACGAAATAAATAACATCCAATTACAACAATACCCGCTTTTACTAGTAAATCGAACTTCACTAAAAAAAAAAAAAAACACCCAATCTGCGGTTTTTCAATTAAACGACAAATTAAACCATTTATATTCCCTCCGCTGACCTTCCAAAAGTGGAATTGAACATGACAATGGCCTATTTGTTTGTGCGCCTCGCCCGGAGAGAGTGAATTATGACAACTCATGACAAGCAGTCTACTGCTCAGTACACAATATATAAATCAGAACTGCGCAACATGCGTCAAAGACACAACTCCCTCCCCTCCTGGACAACAAAACAATGGCTCTTCCAAGTGGATGAACGGCCTAAAAATAAAAGCGAATTAAAATAAAATCTGCTGCAGAAGATGGTTTGTTGACTCATCTATGCTCCTATCCTACCTCCTCCCCACTTTCTGTTCCATCCGAGTTGAGTTATCCAGCTTCTTTTTCATTTGGTATTTTATTTAGTAAAACCGCAGAAAGGTTACACGTGAGTGCATGGAACGAGATAGAAAGAGGGGGGGGGGACTAGCAGGGGCTTTTTCATATGCGGAATCGTCTGCTTATTTTTTGCTTTCTTTTCTTTTGCTGCTGTTTCTAATCGTCCCCCTACCCAATTGCGAGCATCTCTCGACGACTCTTTTTTACTTCTTTACTTTTCTTCAGACTTATGGTCCCAACACGTGCGTGCAGAACGAAAAGAAAAGTCGTGCCGTGCACACACACCCTCCCAGAAAAGAAGCACTTCTCCCCTCCAACCCCCCCTGCAGAACCTGTTTGGGTTTGGGGAAAACTGAACGATACCGTTGTTACGGATCGCTTCAAAAGATCAAGGTCCTTTCTACCTTTATATGGGTGCATTCATGTGTCAACCTAAGCATAAATAGTAAAAATGAAAAATAGCACTAGATGATGAGGTTGTTCTATGAATAAATAACAACAAATAAAAAGATCAATCACTTGGCAACCTTGCAGACAAGACATCGAACCAGGATTTGTCATTTCGACAGATAAATAATTAGCCAGTCACCTTAACAGAGAGATGCACGTATATCGTGATTGGTAAATCGAATCGAAAACCGAGGTTTAGAATTTGTCCACCTCCTTCAGCTCTGACGGGAATCATCCAACATTTTTATGAATAGCTTCACTTCAAAATCGACAGGTAACAATAATTAAAACGCTTCGCAACGTTTTAGAGAAGTCTCCAAACCAGACAACCTCTGCTGATTTTAAAGAATGATGATATGATTCAATTTACTATGAAGTTACATAAGGTTTGTTTTCTGTGGAACGGACGTCATTCTGGAACGTGGTCAGATGAAGAGAACATCAAAGAGAGGCACTTCTGTCTCTAAACTTTAACGTCAAACCAGCTGAAGGACGCTTTACCCCCCGAAGTCAGATCTGAATGTGCACCAAGCCCAGACCTTACCACTAGATCACTGCGACGTGCAGCGATTAGAATTAGCATGTATTATATCTTTGTCCCCTCATAAAACTGTATGAATGAAAACGCCTAATGGAAATAAAATCTATTTCAAAAATCCTTCAAAGTCACTTTCCACCTTTATCAAACTATTCAACAACTCATTTCAATATCAATTCGGAACTCTCCATTCCTTCCAATGCACCACATTCAGAATGCTCTCATTTAACATTCAAATACCCCAGAAAACAGTTCCATAAGATATAAATAACTCACCTGCCAGACTTAATGCTAGGAATGGAAATGCCATTTGGACGCAAGTCTACAAATGCACAAACTCCCTTCCCGACGTCCCAAGAACTATTGAAAAAGGCCTCCTTCGGATAATTCAAATGAACACGTAATAGGGCATCGCAGTCGATTGCTGAAAAGAAGCATGTTACTGCTCGGTACTTATGCTCGTTGGGCAATTGATAGCGGTTTGGGGTTCTTTTAAATGGGGCGGCATCTATCTTGTCAGTTGTATTTAATGGCCCGGCTGCAGAAGATCTCTGCAATCTCCTGGGTGCAATTGACAAAGGCAAGTTGCTTTCATGAAACAATCCGGAGAGTCGTTGGTATAGATTTAAGGGGATTCCGCGTGGGCCGAATTGGATTTAGAAGGGGAAAAGATTTAATAAAAATTTCAATAGCTCTTAAAAATTTCGAGTGGAATTGAGATCGCAAGAATTTGTGTTATCAAAATGGCATAAATAAAGTGGATTCGTGATTTGAGTAGGGTTATAGTGCGTATAAAATAGCTGAAGGCGTTCTTCGATATTCGAAGTTCGGTAAATCGACTTTTTAGTACAGCTGCAGTGTCAAATTTGCGAAGTACATATTTTTCAGAGGTTTCCTAAAATAAATGAGTATGTGGATATTTTCTTGGCGCAAGATCCACTTTCGGATAAACTGCGCCGAAACTTGAGGTTCCTAATATGAAGTTTCGCGATCTTTTTATCTCTTTAAGGACATTGGCACATGCATGTGCATTTAGTTTTTTCTTTCAATTAGAATTACTCTAAGTTTTTTTTTAGTTCTTTTTTCTATTTGTTGGATAAAAATTCGAAAGAAAGAATTCAGTTTTTTTTTTTTTTTTTTTTTTTTTTTTTTTTTTTTTTTTTTTTTTTTGTCTCATTGAATTGCTGCAGATGTAAAACAAATTTAATATAACCAAGCAAATTAAATCGGTATTTTTTACCCTCCATTAGAAAATTTTTCCCTGGACAGATTAAATTCTTTAAAACAATTTTGGTAGTTTTGATGTTTCAGCAAAACTTTGTCATGAAAATTCTAGACAAATATTAAAAAAAAAGGAAAAAATCTTTCACATTTTGCTGAAAAGCATTCTAATTTCAATATTTTTTTAGCCAAACGCAAAAGGACTTATTAGCAACAAAATACCTCCACGATCTTACCTCTGCCAACCAACAGTATCATTATCAACCTGACAGTAAACCATGATGTAATTTTGCCTTCCAGAATACAATACCATTCACAACACAATCACACAAAGGAGATTTCTGCCTGACAACGTTTTCCTGTCAAATCCAAGCTCATACCATCAACGGTTCTGTTTAAATAAGATAACACAGTTTTATTTATTTTTTTAAATCGGTAGCAATAGTTCTGGCGTGCTGACTGCAATGAAAAACTCACTGAGCTACGAACCTGCAACGATTGAAACACCTCTTGCATTTTTTTTTTTTTTTTTTTTTTGTACAATATCATACAGCAACTTTTTGCTGAGAGTCAAAGAGTTAGAAGTCCTGAACACTTCGAAATATCCCTATCTATTCCAAACTACGCCGGGTTCTACTTGGACATTGGAAAACGTTGCGCAGAAGCCTCTGCCGCAGGAAGAGTAACAAAAACATCAACTGTACCTTACCGCGAACCTGTTCTCGAATTCGTTGCTGAACCTTCTCAAGGAAACGCCGATTTCTCTGATATACTCATGGTCAAGTGGGATGCTCACGGACTGGGATCGAACTCTCCTGGAGGACGATTCTAAAGACAGGGGGACGAGATCTGGCAACTGTTCGGGAGAGGTCACTCTCAGTTCCTGTGCCTCTGTCATGGTACCTGCAAGAGAAAAAAACCAAATGTAAGTTCACAATAAACTTGATGACAGTCGAGCCTGACTATAAATGTACTTTAAAAAGTGTTCCAATTCTTATCCTATGATAGAATTCAAAAAATTCGTATCTTATCCCTCAATATAAATCTTTATATGCGTAATGGACTGACATCGCGAGAAAAAATAAAATAAGATATGCCAATTTTAGAATATTTTACATGATTTAGAATACAATTTTGTCTACAAAGCGGTATTACTTTTCCAATTAAGAAACATTAGCAAAAGTACTTGACATTAGTTTTGGATAACATTGCAGCTGAAAGATATTTATTTTTAATCACTTTGGATTATCTCATTGTCAGCATAAATCTAAAATGGTAACTGTATCGAAAACTGAAGCAATGTATTACTAAGATAAAATACGGCCACTAGTTCGTAAAATTAGTGCAATTTATTCAAACAAAATAGCCAAATAATAAAATTCAAAAACATCAAATAGCAACTTTCCTCCTTAACCTTTTGAACCTAATCTTAAATTTCATCTGACCACAATAAAAAACTTGAAATCTTTAATAATCAACCTTCGATAAAAGAATCAACGAAGAATATTCCAAAAACAAAACAAATAAGGGGGAGGGATTTGTTTCTACCCAAAAGAGTATTCCACCGTTTAAGATATCGCATATCACATCCTGATATTCACTTCCTTATTTGATTCCTGTAGATTAATTTAAGTGCCGACAGCTGATCCGACAACAACAGCACGCCTTATTTTGTCTAAACAGCACTGATAGCGCGTGCTATGCGCAAGTTCTGAATAAATATTTAAATCAAGTGTTGATTAACGCTGACACGGGCACGCGCCAAGCAGACTGTTTGCGAATGCAGTTTTAAACGCAAACGATTTCGAAATGCTGTCGTTTAACCCTGAAAATTAAGTTCGGTAATAATATGACGCTTAATATAAACAGTCTTTCTTAACATCGTGGCTTGGAAAACAAAATTTAGCAACTAGAATAAACAACTAGAGGCCTTTAAAAAAAATTCCAAAAGGAAATTTAATATTCTTAAAATTGGAATTGTTCAAAATGTTTTAATCCAATGGTTCGATCACATTTTTTCGTACGACAAATTTAATTTCAACACTATTGTGTTTTAATTTGCAAATGATCGAGAGCTTATTAAAATACTTTTTAAAAATTTAATTGACCAATAGGAGCAGACGGTATAAATATTCTCTAGCAATACGACTCCTCTGCTGATATATATATATTTGACGGTGCATAGAAATAAATCCTTTATTGTAACACCAATTAAATCGTAAAAAAAAAGTCTTTAAAAATATAATGATGATTTAAAAAAAAAAATTCAAAAGAAAATATTTTGAACAGTGTAAATAGCATTTTTTCCCCACTGGAAATACATATAGAGGATACTGAATGACTTTTTATTATCCCTTATTATGATGAATAAGGTTTTTACAAAACAACATCTGAGTTGGCGCTTCTCTTTCGAAACGAATTCACACATAAGCACCAAAAATAACACGCCATTTAAACCCAAATATCTGCTACGAAATCTAATTATTAAACGCAATGGTTTGGGGGAAAATAACAAAGATAAAACTTGTCACTGTCCTAAAATAAATATAATCACAAATAAGTGCTATGAAAAATCATCCGTTCCATAGTTAGTCATCTCTTCATAAAGACCTGCTAACATCAATTCATCCCAGTCCAGAAAATAATTTCCCTCAAAAGGAAAGCCCCACTAACAATGACTGCTGGGAAATATATATAAAGACAATATAAATAATAAATAAACAAAAAAAGCAGCGAACATGAAGAGGTGGGAGGATGGCCATTAAAAATGGGACCGAGTGATCTAGTCTTTTGTGAATGGGCGCAATTAATAACGTGGCATCGCCCATAATGATCGCCATGCGCCAGAATTAATGCAGCGTGACTCGCCTTTTATTTCGGGCTTGCTATAAAGGGTTGCAAGAAAGCGTCGCCAATGGGTTTCGGAAATTGGCGATGGATCTTGAGACAATGCCAATAGATTCCGCAGGGGATTGATGTCATTTGTCTTTTGAAGGCTTTGGTGTTTGTTTCAGCACCATTTTAGAACGCAATCAATCAGTCGGCAGTAAACCATCATATTGTAGTATTAAGTGCCGGCATATATTAATTTTTCATGATTGAAAATAATGCTATAAATCCTGGTTTACTGTTATCCTGGTTATAACGTCGCATTCGTTTTGTGAAGAGACATTCTATAAAAGAAAGGCATTAAGGAACTATTAAAACGACGGATAAGGCTATATTTTTTCTGATGACGATTAAATGATATATTAAACGTAATCAATTTAATATTTGTTTGGATAAAGTGAAACTGACAGACGATATAAGAGTAAATTCATGACAAGTAATTAATCGCTAAACAGTTGCCATTTAAAATGATCCCGACAGCATTTCGCTTAATAAATTGTTGCTCCTAATTACCTTACAAATTTACCCACTCAAAAGTTTTTTTAATAAAAAAAATAGCATTTCAGAAGAAAATTTCAGTAGATTGCGACAATATCGTTGTCGTGAAAGTAGGCCAAATAAAGGGGGGGGGGAATGTAGGTTTTCTTTCAACACACTTCGGAAACGATGGGAAAACAAATTTCTAAAAAACAAATCCGTATTTTAAAAATAATTCTGCTCCATTTTATAACAATCAATAATCTTAATTTTATAAACCTACCATTCACACCTATATGCAACACCCCAACATAAAAATTAATATTTCAAATAAAGAAATGTAGCCAATTTAGCCTCGAAGAAAATAGATTCTACCACAGAAAATTGGTTTAGATATTAAATACCGACTTGTTTGAGCGATAAAATCGCCAATATGGGAAACCCCGAAAGCCAAGCGCAGATATCTTTGAACTGCTGTCGTAAAGGCGCGGGGTGGCACCGTGTTGATGGGCAGAGCATAATAACTCGGTGAATGTCGCACTATAGAAGGGGGTGCTTTTTATATTTATTCCGGGGGCATCAATTTCGCACTGACCGTCTCCCAAGGATGCGCCGAAAGAGAACATTATTTTTTATTCTGCCTCGTAGGGTTAGTGCCCGCGATGGGCGATAAAAATGGTCATAAGGTCAGGATGCCTCGCGCATCGGAGTTTTCAAATGGATTATGGTAGGATGAAATGATTTGATGGGACATATGCGTATTGTTTAATGATTTAATTTGGAATTTATGTACTTCGCTATAACTTTTCAAGAGGGTCTATACATAATCTCAATTTTAATGCAAAATCCATTTGAAGAGAGATTAATTTCTTTCGTTTTACATAAATATTTATAACACCTGAACAAAACTCAATTGATCTAAAACGCAATATCACAACAACAAAAAAAATTTAAACCAATAATTTCCTGTGATAAATTTATGTTCCGCAAAAAATTAATCTGAGAAGGTAAAACCTACCAATTTAAATTGATTCAAGGATATATTTGGGGGAAGAAAAGTTCTACAAACATTGGACACTTGTGTTTAAAAAATATTTCTTATAGTTTGATTATTATTAGTGCAAAGAATTTGAAATATATTTAAATGCTTCCTATCATAGCAACAAAGTAAAAACATCTTAAAGCAAAGATCAGTATAAGTTTAACTTCTGCTGCTCCGAAACCAAAAACAATAGAAAAGTAACATTTGCGAATTCTACAACCTTAGATTTCTCCGACTGCCAAAGTAGAGGAAATATTTTATTAGATAGAAATAATTCAACGGAGACACTCCGCAATTGAATGCACAAGTCATAACAAACGAAGTGCTTCATGCTATAGAATGCCTTAATAAAAAATTCAAGAGGTAACAAAAAATTCAGAACATCCATAAAGCTATGCATTCTTGCATCTTTCATTACTAGCAGGGAAGAAACCTTTCCCGGAAACAAAGCTTTGCTTTACGAAAAATTCTCCCTCAAAAGGTCCGTCAAAACATCGCCAAATATTGGCGAAATTTAAACAATTTTCAATGCAGCCCGCATCTCATAACTCCCACAAAACAGTCTAACAGTTCTACTGATCCCACCATATCCACGACCCAAATTCCCCCTTTTCTCCAAAACGTTACATGGAAATTACATTTTTGCTTTTCAATTTCAAAAAGAGGTCAATATTTCAACACTGGAACGACCACACATCGGGGGCTCCACAGAAAACCCATTTTTTAGAACTTAAAAACCCCGTATAAAATATCCACACGCTATTGTTTATGGCTTGGCGCATGCACAAATTCCATAACACTACCGTTTGTATGTAAAAACCCAACGTCTTTATATTCCTTATGAATTTTCTAACAGATCCCCAAAAACACCAGTGGGGTTCTTTATATATGGGTATATACATACATATGCAGGCCCTATTTACGCGAAAGGCCATTTTTGATACAGGAGCAACAGATCAAAAACGAACTTTTATGGGCAGGCAGAATCAGTGGGACCCCAAACAAAGTGCTACAGCAAGTCGGAACCCGTTTTTATAACCGAGACTCTTGAATTTTGTGGCACTCGTGTATATAAGTTTGAGCGATCGTAAAAAATGGTTCGGGTTTTTATGGAATCTCTGCCTTATGTTTGGCGGAGGACCGCGCTGGCACAAGCGCGCGGGAACTGTGACCGTGCTCGTAAAAATCGGGAGGGGGTTAGTAGTAGAAGTTTTGGCCGGCAGAAAATAGACTTGTGGAATGGCAGGGTCATATAGAAAATTTGACACTTCTCGAATCCAATAAATGTCTGTGTAGAAGCGAGCCAAAGATAAAGCAGGTTCAAGGTTTGTTGATGAATGGCGTGATAACGCGGATTTCGCTTCATTTTTATTTACTTCAAAAAGCAGAAACAGAAAGTCGTATATTACAGGATGATAACGGAAACATCTTTGCTGAATTCAGTCACGGAATCCTTAAAGATAGTGCATCAAATTACATAAAAGGAATAGATTTAACAGATCCCGAACTGTTCAGATATTAATGATTTACCGCCTGCAATATTGCTAAGCGAAAAGCATCGTTTTTATACTGATTTTTTTCGAGATAGATTTAATGCTAGTAGCACCAACTAAAACTATTAATTAGTATCTTAGTTAGTGTGTTTACTTATGAACTTCTCTTAAAATACTGCAGATAGCAACACAATTAAAGCAATTATAACGCTATTCTTAAGGCTGAAATGCTTCTTGAAAACCTTTTTATAGTTCATGCAATAAAATGCGACAAAAATGCTAACTGGAACTACTATAAAGTTAACATTAGCACAGTACTCGGATGCTTACAGTATTTGCTTCTTAAAATACGATTTAAAAAAATACGGCTTTAAATTGTTAACTTTTAATTTTGAAGCCGATGAAAAGTTTCCATGCGGCATTATTTCAAAAAGAAATTTCATGTCCAAATTATTCATCTTTTTTCATGTTGAATGTCAATTAATAAAACGGGCAAAATAAAGTTTTATTAGCATTAATTGCTTTTTATAAAGATTATTAATTAATAACACCGATTAGTAACAAGTTATTCTTCACGTTTTACATACTTCTGAATGTAAGATGCATCATATTTATAATATCAATAACAAATTTTAAATTGCAAGAACAATCAGACTTCGCAACTAACTTTTAGTGCAAAACTACCAAAAGCATGCAATTTCTAATGATTTTTATACGGTAATGGTTATAATAATTCACAAATACCTTTGGAAGTAACAAATTACAGTAAAATTACCTTCGGTCGGTCGCTACATTTGAAGCCATCATAATAAAATCACGACAAGTTTGGCCCATCGGAAAGTTGAATGCAACAGATCCCCAAAGTCCACTTCACTCAACCCCTTTTAAATCAAATAAACCCCAACACTATAAATTCAACAACATACCTCCTCCAGAAATGGTTGAACTTCGAGGTTTAATTTGCAACCCCATCACGACCACAGGTTTGATAACAAATGAACGCAAAGATTCCAAGGCGGCTTCAAAGTCAACAAAGCACCCCCGCTAAGTATCCACAATCTCAATGGGCAGTTGGAAAAGTATTTTAAAATGATTCTGGGTGAGCAAACACCGAGCTTGGTGGCGCCAATTCAAAGAATTGCCAACACCGACGCATAGTGGTTAGGTGCTTCGGATGTGTACACTTTGGACAAGATGGAAGATTTGCAAGCTGAGTAACCGCAAGGCAAACATGGGTTGGTAGCAACCGTTGCCACTACTGCTTGGAAAAGTAAATGAATCTTTTCATAATTGGACGTTTAGAGATTTGATGTGGTCTTTGAAAAGCTTTCCGTATTTTGGACTTGAAGCCGAAAGTGAAGTTTGGGTTTTCTTTCATGCGAGGTAAATGTAGCCGTAGATTGTTATGAATTGCGATTTGTTGCCAATAAATCGCGACAAAAGAACGGGATAGTAGTATTTAATTGTCCGGAAACGATATTTGAGGTTGGAAATTGAATATTGTTTTATATTTAAAATAATTTGAACGTAATAATAATGATGTTGATGAGTAGTGGAAAAATTATGCAGCATTTTATACTCAAAATTAAATAAAAAATAATACATATATTTTGCCGTCTTCTGGTGTCAGCATGATCAGTCCCATTTGAATCATCCAATTTAGGGTAAGTTGGAAGACTACTTTTGTAGTTTGCAGACAAGTATTTATTGTTGCACATCTTAATTCCATATCATTGAGTTTATTTTATTCTTTCCAGAAACTTTACAAATTTCACATATTTTTTCCTACATTTTAAGGTTTTACAGGGTTCGTACACATTTCCTTAAAAGAAAATCAAGGACTTTTAAGGACTAAAAAAACCAAAAAATAAGGACCTCTAAATTGAATAAACGTAACGAATTGTCGCACGCATTTTTAAATAAAATGTCTCATTTTTGCAAATTCAACCTATTAGGTGATAAATTATAATATAAAACATAAAGATACATTATAAATTTAACACAACAAAACTCCTAAAAATATGAGTTAATAAATTGATGAAAAAAAACCCCCATGAAACTGGTAATCAAATTAAATATCTTTTAATTCCAAACTTTTTCATTCAATTTTACATCCAAGGTATTTATTTTAATTTCTTTTTCAGAAATTGTTTTTCTTAGTTCATGCCATAAATAAATAAATTTATGTCCTTTGAATTTTTAGCCTCATTAGCTAAATCATTTGCTTTCTCATTTGTTTGGTGCATGTCCGTTTGGAGGAACATTTTCTTTTGTTTTAAAAAATATATTTTCTCCTCTAGAGCTTTTCGTTTCAGTCGTTTTGTTTCAGTCTTTTCTTTGGATCTTTCACTTTCTAAATACTGCATGTATTTTGCTCTAGCTGAGGTGGCAGCCGTCCTCATTTCTTCAGTAATTTTTAAGTCATAAATAGCCCCAGACAGCTTAATAAATTCATGATTTACATGCTGGAAAATATATGAAGCATCTTCTAAATTTTCTATTTCCAGGGCCTTGTTCACCGAAAAACCTCATTGTCTATGTGACAATATTAATACCATTTTGATAATCTTCCAAACTTTTTCATAATAATTATTGCTAAATAAGTTTGTAAAAAATTATCAAGGGAATCACTCTTTGGATTGAAAGAAGTAAATTCAAATGAATTTGGCCTTACAATATTTAACAGAAAATCTGCATAGAGTAACAAAATTTCGTCGCAATCTTTGCCCAAAATACGTTTATTTTGCGACAATACAATCAATACCTTTTCCATTTTTTCCTGTGCTTTTTCGGGATATCCAGCCATTACTCGTGGATCAATGCAAATCGCAGGTCTTAGTAGTGCGTAATTCACAGGACATTTCTGCATGAAATGTTTTATCATTGTTATGATGTTTTACCGACTATCCTGTCTGAGTGTGAAAACATCCTTGTCTGCTAATTCCTTATTTTTTTATCTTTTCTTTTATTAGTTGCTCTGCAGCAAATCCTAAATACACTTAACTTTTATCATTATACAAATTTGGGTCACTGAAGTTGAATTTGCATAAAGTCTCAGGTTTCTCAATTCTTTCATTCTCTGGTTTCAAAATTTTGAAATGTTGAATGCAATCATTAACAAGTTTTAAAAACATCACTGGCACAAAATGGAAGTAAAGGTTTATCACTTTGATACTGTTCTAAAAATGGTAACAGCACTTCTGACAATCATTCCTATGGAACCATAGAACAATAAAGACCATCTGTAACTCCTCCCTTATATCCCAAAGTGTATGCGATGGATATGGATTCGTAGAACGCGAGCAGTGTCGTCCCCCCACCCCCACCCCATTCCGCGAGAGCCACGTCGACCGAGATTAGAGCCGCCGAGAAGGAGGAATTAGAAAAACGATAATCGGTGAAATTTTAAATTTTTTAATAATAGCAGAGTAAAAAGTAAGGACTTTCAAGGACTTTTTAAAAATAGGGCATAAAAATAAGGATTTGTAAGGACTTTTAAGGACTAAATGTAAAAGTAAGGACTTTTAAGGACTTGTAAGGACGCGTACGAACCCTGTTTTAGACATTTCGAAGAAGGGGTTTGCCATTAAATTTTCATTTCGGACGCTGCATACAATTATTTTTCTGTGAAGTCGTTCGAATCAAGATAAAGATAAGCAAAATTTGTTTTACGATTCAGAGAATTTACACGGCGAATAATAACCCTCACCAATTCGTAATGTGAATAAGATAAATATAATTCATAACGGATTTAAGTGTTGTATCTTCCATATTACAAGAACAAATCCGGAAAAATTTTGATATCTGAGCACAACCGACTAAGCACTTAATGCTTTTTATTCAGCAATAAACATGTAAAATTAACTGAAGCATTCAAGTGATCAATTCAAAGACTTTAAAATGCCATCCTATAAAGCCACAGTCCATCCATCAATTACAAGCCCAAAACTGAAATTATGCCACATTTTAAATTCCACCCCATTCAAAACTCTAAAAAACATTCAGTAAAACTTTAAAAGCTTCCATCAATAGAAAATTTACATAAAGCTCCCAAAACCTTCTCCACCAGATTTCAACCAAGACGAGCACCCTTGGCCAAGTGAAGAACCACAACAATACATCAAACCCCGCGCGCAAACAATTGCACCCACTTTTAGACGACACGATCACCCTAATGTAAATGGGCCCTCCTGTATCTTGTACCGTCCCTGAATGGGTTTACAAAGGCCCCCACATGCAAATCGGCAGGAAAGACATCACTTTAAGGTTAGCGGGCACATATATCCATCTCTCTATATCATCGCTCGCTCCACATAGATCTCCGGATAGATTTTAATGGGTTGCCATACGTCACCACTCGCAGGCCCACATAGAGCAAGGCAATCTATTACATGCCGTGTTTATTGCAAGGCTACAGAAATCTGCATACGAATCGAGGCACGATAACAAAGGGTCGAGCAACCGAATATGGGGTTATCAATCATTATTTAAAAGATACTTTGGTATGCCGTGCGGTTATTTATGTGGATGGGAAGTGGAGAGACGATTTCTCGACAAATACCATCTTCGGCAAATTCCTGCGTCGATTTGGGGGTGGGTTTTAAAGGGTACGGTTGGGGGCGGCGGCGCCGCGACGGGTTGATGAAAGATGGTCGGAAAATCAATTTTTAAGGCATGTGATGGTATACCATCAAGATGCATAGGAAAAATCACGCATAAATACGAAATGCTAACTGAAACAACATTCGGTAAAAATTAAATTTTAAGAAATAAATCTGAATCTCGGTAGACAATTTTAAAAAGCTATGAAGAGCTAAGAGAAGCTACGTTTGGCGTAATGCTAGCTTCTTACAGAAAATTTTCCCAATTATTATTTTGAATCCATTTCGAATAGTTCTTAGCCCATAAAAAAGTGGACTAGAATGGATTCCTTGTTTGTTTTTGGTTTTATTCGATTACCTCTGAGTTTGTTTATTTATTGGCTATCTTTGTATCATCTTGATTTCCATGGATAATTATAAAGTATTTTAAATTATCTAAATTGATTTTGGCAAAGGCAATGATTATCAGAAAAACTAAAATTTAGGATATTATCTCTCTCACTGAATGCAAAGCATATAATTAAAACATTTATATAATTTGATATAAAAAAATCAAAAAATACACCAACTATAAACAATTTTAGAAGATTCTCTTAGTACAAAAAAAAAGATTGTGCTATTTACACTAAAAAAAAAGAAGTAACAACAAGCATCAGAATTTGCACTTGCTAAAACAAGTTACATTAAGTAAATTCTTTCTTTTAAATATATATATATGATCAGGTAAACAGTTTCCATTAATTACTCTACAAAACACGGCTTTCATCTGAGTAAATGAACACACAAACAATGGGACAACAATTACAAAATAAAGCCAACAATTCGAACACAAAGGAACATATCACTATTATATTACGGAAAGATTGTGAAGATGAACACACGTACCTTCCCAAGAAAGATTCAAATATGGTAACAAAAGTAAAGGTTTAAAAACTTAAAAATTTAGCGCCAGCACATATTAAAAATTTTAAAAAAGAATCTGCAAACTTTAACAATCTGATAAGCATTCGATTAAAACAAAAGGAACCAATGATTAAAAGACAACACGGCACCTGCACTGAAACAAATGAATTGCACTTACCAGATCCACAGAACAAAATCAACCGAATAAAACATCGCCTGCTCAAAACGCTGCAGAAACGCGGACACCTCACGATCATGACCAAACGATAAAAATCCAGTCTAAATCTCTGATGCGAATAAAAACCTGACTGCTGCATAAACCGTAACAAGATGTAAATGAAGACCCGCAGGAAGTGCGGAAAGACATGCCAAAACAAAACCCGGTACCGTTAACCGGAAAAAAAGAACGAAAAAGAAGGTAACAAAAGACCCTCAGGGTGACTGGTATCCAACCCACCGTAGATCCTCGTCATAAGAAGCAAGATGTCAGGTAAAACGATTTTATTAGTCATAGCCAGGATCGAACATGACTCAACAAGTTGTTAACTGTAAATTAAAACATTTAGGATGTCTTTCATATAAAAATCCGATGTCGAACAAATGTAGCATGGTTCTAAGTAATCGTAAAGCATAGATAAGCAGATTGTTACATAGAATAACTGCCAAAGGCAAGGTTTTATAACTAGCAATTAACAAGTAACTAATGCACACAAGTGTGTGATTACAGAGTAATCAAATATCATCTTGGTATCAATGAGTGCTTGTAAAAAAATAAACCGAAGAAACTGAAGGTAATTTTTTTCTGAACGACAAGAGGTAATTATTTTATGGAAAGATTTTTTGTAAGCAAATTGTAACATACTTGTTTACTTCTTTAAAAGTCAGAATGAAATACTAGTCAGTTTTTTTTCTTCATGGACAAATAAATTAAATAATAAAAAGAATACTCGTGGAAACAAACAGTTTTCGCAATTTATACCGAGTGATTAAGTACCCAAAATTTAGCTTTCTGATGTAAAATTTCAGAAAAATAATGAACATTGAATTATTCATGACAATTTTGAAAAACATCTCTTTTTTTTTGCTCGACTGCAGACAAAAAATAAAATTAGTATTTAAATGGAAATGCATTTCATAAGAATTTAAATCTCTACAAGGAAGAATTTTTGATAGCTAAAAAAAATTATGTTTTATAATCAATCAATGTATATCGGCAGCAATTCAGAGAAAACTAAATTCGCATTTCTGAATTTGCATTTTAAAAAATAAGATTTTTCATTTAATAGAAAATAATAACCATACAGTGTCAGTGTCAAGAAGTTATAATTAAAAACTTCCAACAACAATTGAACAAGCTTAGCCTTCACTAAAATGTTTTAACAAAACGTATGTTTTATTATTCTACAATTTGTTACCGGGAAATAAAAATAAAATAAACCTAATCTGAAACTCCGTTTTATAAACGTGGCTTTAGCCACATCATCAATGAAGAAAAAATACAAAAAGCTAACCTAGTTTTATTTCATTCAAGTTTCGATTTCACAACCAAGAAAAACATAAACGAAGAAAAAGCTACGATAAAGCCTAGTGTTCCTAACCGACAATAGATGGCGCTGTGGCAATGGCAAGTAAAACTTGCAACCGAAAAGTGACATTGCTCTAGATTCAACAGTTGGACGAACTGATGCCTGTTGCAATGCTTTCATCCGCCTTTTTTTATAAACTAAAGCGCTGACATTCAAATGAACTGTTCGGTCACTTCCGCAACATGTTGCGGTTAATAAAAAGGTCAAAGACAAAAAATTAACATCAGTACCATATCTTCAGGAAATAATTGTTACATGTTATGGAGAATTTCGTCACATTTCATATAATTTACCACGTGTTCTAACAGATAAAGAGTTTAATAAAATAGCAACAATTAAGCGTTAATGAAAAGGTAATGAGTGTTTGATAACTTCTATGTGTTTTTTCAGTAGGGTGTTCATTTCCGCTACTTATAGTAACAAGCAAATACGTAATATCCTTTTTTAATTCACCGATGAATTTTTATATGCTATAGTATAGAATAGATAAGTTTCCTTATCATACTAAAGACGTGAAATATTTATATTTTGCGATTACAAACAAACCTGGGTATGATTATATTTTGCGAAATAGAAATTGATGAAATTTATTGTTTAACTTTCGAAATATTCGTTTGTAAATTAAATACCTAATTATAAAAAGGTCTTTGTTACATATATATGATAAAATAATGATTTCAGTTATTTTCTACCTATCTTTATTTAAAAGGAAATTATCATTAAAAGAATAAGAGTCTTAAGGAATAAAAGGTTAAATAGTTATCTTATCTATTTATATTTTAAATACTGTTGAGAGATAAAATCAACACAGTCCGAAGCTGACAGCTAATTTTCAAGTCCTGTTCAGATTTTTTAAACTCATCAAATTATTGTCATTAATGCTTTCAAATATACGTTCACGTTTAAACTTCTCACTTTTTTGTTCTGACTTACACAGTAATGGCATGAAAAACAATTCTTTAAAACTGCATCATGATTTTAATTAAACTCTTAAAAGCTGTCAAAATAAATGAATTGCAGAAAAATCAAATTTCTCAGTATTCCTTTCTACTATATATATTTTACATGTATAAACACGTATTAAAAAGGGAATCATCATATAATGCTTAATATAACCTATATATAATACAACACAGTTATTTAAATCCGAGAATACATCACACGCTTGTACTATAAAATCTCATCACAAGACAATGACCATAGCGGAAATTTCAATACTGCAGACTTTTCCCACAAAACTCACCCAAACATTAACAATAGGCTACCAATTCGCTAAAGCGGTTAGCCTCAGGACAGAAACTTAACCCACAATCCGGATTAGCAAAAAAAGACCATCGGCCTTATTTTTGTCCATTTCCACGCAATCACAATCACCTATCTCCCTAATCACGCGATTATCCGACAAATTTCACTTTCGACGTTGGCCAACGCAAATTAAAACTGCCTTTGGCACCATCGAAATCCTCAAGCTGCCCAAACCCAATCGCGGGAGACACGTGTACTTGTGTCAGAAGATATCCTGGGGTGGGTTTATACCCCGCAGGGGTTGTTTTTAGATGCACACCACCCCGGGAGGGGAAACGTGCTCCGGATTATTAAAGGTGATAGTGATCTGAAACATTTGCATACGTTAATCACCAAAGATGTGTGCGAGTGTTTATGGGGTTTTTGGCTCTGAAATGTGAAAAGCAGTGTTCGATCAACCATAACGGCCAATGAAATGAGGGAGCTGTTCTGTCTGGAGATACCGGGATGCCAATTAGCTAAAAAAAAGATTTGTATACACCTGCTGATGGTATCAGTTAGGATATGTATCATTAGAAATGGCTAGGGGCAGAATAGTGATCATTTGGACCACTAGATGAGTGATTGTATTGGGGAATTCATTTGCAGTAGTTGTTGGGAAATAAATGTGGTTAATGATGCTTTAGTTTTTGAGAATTGCGAAAGAGGGAGGGATGGTTTGGTGATTGTAACAAAATCTGCATACAAATTCAGGGATGGTTCCTTATAGTAAAGATCATTTCTTTAAAAAGACGTAAATTAACGTCTAAAAATTACAAAAAGAAAGCTAATGTTTCTTCTTTTAAACTAACATTTAAAAAAATAATTTGAAGTCATATTAGTCAATTTCTTTGGATAAAGAAGGATTTTTTGTCATTAATTTTATGTCATATAACTGATAAATTAAGAAACTGGAGAATTTAAAATCATTACGGATGCATACTGCCTATTACAAGCTAAGACGTTAAAGCATAACTTCTGAGCAGATAATATCGAGAAAATAAGGGTGTAGTCTAAATAAAATTCAAAACTCATTGCGAAAGAGTTCAATAAATTACATTAGTGTTTGAAAAAAGGAAACGAAAAGCATAATAAATTTCAACTTTTGAATTAAAACAAAAAATGCGATAAAACCAAGCATTCCATTTGTAGATAAATTTATTTTCAGACATATAGTTCGGCAACGAATTCCGAGACTACCACTTTTGGACGATTTTACACTGGAAAGGGGTGTCAGGCAATGAGTTCATATGAGCGCATTTCTCAAGTTCTTCGTTAGATCACGCTCAGTAAAATGGAAACATCACCCTTCCATTCGTCACTTTCCCCCTATTTTGGTGAAAACAACTCCGCCATGCGCATGCGCAAAAGCGCGGAGGGTTTCCGAATCCGTTGCTAAACAATATAAATGCTCCTTAACACCCAAAGTGACAAAAAAAAAATCACGAAGAGAGGAGAGGAGGGTGTAGTTAGTTTTAATTCTTTGCACACGCAACATTCTGAATGATGCATCTCTTACTGAATAGCGCTTATTATAAAAGCCATATAATAGCAAAAACACACAGATTAATTTTTAGAAATTGCAACAAATTAATCACAATAATTATTAAGCTGCCTAAAGCAATAAATCAATCCTTACACTGTTAGTTAAAGTGACACTCACAGTTAGGCATCTAATTATCTTCAGGAGTGCAAAGGATTACAATTGATAGTGAAAATGTTGGCTATTTTTAGAAAAAGGTATTGAAATGACAAAATAAGCATCCAGAAGTAATGCAATGTTAAAAAATATTACTAGTACATGACGATGAAAATAATTACAACGGAAACAAAATCCCAAACCCAACACCAATCTGACATAATCCTTTCACTTACGAAAGAAACCGAATAAATGCACACTCCAGACAAACAAATCAGGCTTCCTCTTGAAATATATCTCTTAATTTCTTTATAATCGGTACCGCAATAAACATTAAGAACGAAAAAAAAAAAAAAAGAACAATGGAACCTGGCTCATCCTTCTCAAGGCAAATGAAAATGAAGCGTGCCATGCCATGTGCCGTCGCACTTGGCGCGCCGCCAGCAGTTATGCAACACAGCAGATGAAAAACTTTTTTAGCATTTTAAATTAAGTTTCCCATTGAAGCGTTCGCTTTCATTACATGCGAAATGAAATCGTCAGCTTTTTTTCTTTTTTTGTATATCACATACATAATTAAATGATGTAATCATTAATGGAATATTAAAGAAACAGACAGCAGAGTTCTTAAAGGGTCACGAAGAAATGTTATTAAATGTCATGCGTTTTGGATATGCTTGAATGAATATGCTAACTTAATTATATAACGCAAGAAAGTTCTCAACCTTTTGAAGTGAAAATTATCCTCGACAGTATAAGGCCTAAGAAATAGACAGATTTTTTTAAGAAATAATAAGCATAAGATACTCAAATTTATTTATAATATTTAAAAAGCCAACTTTTCAAAAATGTCAAACTTTAAAGCTAACGAGGGCAAGAAAAAATGTTGTAAGTTTCTGTGCGCCGCAAAAATGCGCAAATATCCAATTTTTACAGAAACGCAAGTTTGTTTGAAATATAAAAAGAGAGCAAATACCATGGCAAAGTTAATGCTTTCTTTCATACCGTGTCTGTTTACCATGTTTCCTATTTGAAGGAAAATCTTGTTCGTATTGATTACTTTCAAAACTAACCAGAAAGATTGTGTACTTGATATAAAATAATTTGAATACAACTATAAGTGGCCACTCTGGAAAAAGTATGATTTTTTTCAAAGCGAGGCGTCATATTTAGCTTTAAAAACTTCAAAAGCGCCCTAATATTTTGTCTTCAACCCTCCTTACCCTTGACTGGTACCCCCGTTCCGTCACTACGCCATTGAGCTAGTACTAAAACGGAGTAATTTCTGCTGATTAGGGAAATCTGCCTGAATTTATAACTAATTTTTCCAAATTTCAAATACTCTATATTTATTTTTTTTATTATATAGCCGGTAAAAGTAAAGTTTAAGGTACACAGCCATTCCTCCCCAATTTGGATCGCCAACTTTTTGTCGCCAAGAGAAAGATGGCTTAGCGATGTGAGTACATTCGTTTTGGGTGCGCAGTGAGCATTTTCACTGAATGTTAGGAATCTAGATTTTTTTTAAATTCCAAAGTAAGTTCTCGCCTCAAACGCGAATTGCATCGCGATGAAGAATTTGAAGACAAATTTTCCAACCCCGTCAGTCGAAACAAATCCACGATCCAAACTGTCAAAATTCAAAACGTAGAATTCCAAACGAAGTTTTATTCAAATTCGATTTAATCGACGAATGAAATCGAAGATAGCACATAGCTGACCAATAAAATCGAGTCGCTGACTTGCAAAACACAAATATAATGATCCCTGCGCAGCCAAAACAAATGTTCTCACATCGCCAATCCGTCTTCCTTTTGGCGGCAATGAATTGGCGATCCAAAGCGGAGAGAAACGGCTGTGTACCTTAACTTTGACCATATAACCTTCGTATTAAAGCCAAAATGCAATGGAATTTCATTTAACATAAATAGTAAAAACTACGGTAAGACTTAAGAACACGGCGCGGTCTCTCGCCAAACGCGACAACTTCGCGCTAACTATCCCAAAACTCACCACACTGCCGCCAGAATAACAGCCATAAATACCAGATTTGGCGAAAAATCGCCAAACAAAATCCAACTTTGGCGACCGTACCGTGTTCTTAAGTCCAGTTCGGGTTTGACTATTGTAAACTGCACCAATTGCTATGCAAAATTGAACCAATTCCAATCTGCTGCACACAGAAAAGCCACTTATACTGCAAACATTACTTTTAGAAAAACGCAGCATAACATTTTTTTTTCTCTAATGTTATGCAAAAACAGCCTTAAAAAGCGTGTTTTGGAGTTGATTTCCTATCGCACGAGCGCGTCCAATTAATACACGAAATGAAGTGAAAAATACTAATATTCCTCACAAATAGGGGAACAACCCCAAAAGCATATTAAGGTAATGAATGCTCTGTCGCAATAGTTTTATCTCCTAATTTAATACCATAATGAGAATGATAGTCTGTTACACAATCCGGAGACCCAACTTTTCCTCCATCCATCTAAACTCCAGAAAAGAAGGCAAAAATTAATCACCCAAACTCAGCCCAAGACTGAAGAAGTACCACTAATCATTACCCCGCGCATCCCCTGGGGTCACAATTCACCCCAGCGGGCCCAGCAGGTTCAACAAACCCAGCCTCGAGGAAAGAGCGAAGAAAATTCATTAAAACTGCCCCAGGTAACCACGCCAAAGTAATAAAAGTCAAGACACAAATTCGTATTGCTGGAAGACTAAAGTGGTAGAACGACTTTTGGTGACAAGGGCTATCTGGGGTCTTCCTAACATTGTTTCGTCAGGAAGTGGTTGCGAGATATCACCATTAACAGGTGGGTGATAGTTTGGTTGAGGAAGTGGTCTGGTAGTTCCTAGTGTTAATTAGTAAGGCTTCGGAGTTATCAGAAATTTGGAGTTAGATTTCCCGTTACATAGATAAAACAGTATCTTAGGAAACAGGTTCTAATAAAAATAAACAGCAACAAACACTGATTTCGTTGAAAGAAATAAATACAACGCTAGTTGCAATGTTTACAAACAGACTGATTAAAAACGGATGTAGTTTCCAATTTATCCTAACACAATGTAACCGATATTTATTTTTCTTTTTAGAACAAAAAGATGAAACAGTGGAAGAAGACTTGAATGGCAATATAATAAGGTTGTTATTTTTGTCACGTCTTCTAAAACAATTTTATAATAAAATTTCAATAAAAAAAAGACAGTGCACTCAATGACGTAATAAAAATCAAAATTGCTTAAATAGCGGGTTGACTAATTACTTCCCACAAACGATTAAACAATTCAAGTTTACATAATTAGTAAGTCTAACTATCTAGTTCTACTTGAAGCAGCTCATAGCATTATGAAAAGTAATGAATTCTCTAACACATCGAACACAATAACATTCTTTAGCATACAAAGCATTTTAGGGACATCGTATATAATTGTTAAGTCAAAGAGTTTTTTTATTTTAAATTTAGGATTTACTTCTCATAATCAACTGTATAAAAATATTTTTACATTTTTTACCACAAGTTTTACTATATTCTTGGAACATCTTTTACTATTATTTAATACAAGTAAGATTAGTTTAAAATCTAGTATCAGGTTACCAAATCATAGTTTATCAACTGTTACATACAATAAGAATATTTTGTACCTATAATGAAGTGCAGTATGCAATTCAGACAGCCTAAACATAAACGATGACAAATTATTCACCAGAAAACAGCACTTTTATACTAACAAAAATTATACAGAATAATAACCTTCAACTAATAATTAATAACAGACGAGAAAAACTCACCAGTAATTAATATTACCTGGCTTCTTCCTTGAAAAATGGCAAACATCTGCACAAAGTCAACAAAAATAACACGAAATACTGAAAAATACACACAACACATCTATTGTATCCAGTTTCAATCGCTACTGAATGCTCATACGATTATCCACCTGTGTTCCTAACACCACCTTATCTTATCACCTCATACCTGCGACACCTTTGGTCATAATAGCTTAGATTTATCATATTTAAAATGATTCACAAATCCTAAGCCGATACGACATATAAAGTGATAAGAGAACTGACCACAAGTGATAAGAGAACTGACTGGCTTGTTCAATAACCATCTTCGAACTATGAATGCAAAAGTTATTTTCCGGAAAAAAAAGGCGTCGAAAATATTCGTCTGTTGGTTTACCTAATATGGGTATGCGATGCTAGCAAGGCATATTTTTAAATAAAAACAGATGCGGGGATAACACGAATATACAGATAAGAAAATCACGCGATTAAATAATCTCGTGAGAATTTGAAAAGCTTGTTACTGTCAGTTAATTATTTATCAATGACTCCCAATGGAGTCAACAAGGTTCACGTGATACAAGTCAAGTGCGCATCTTTCGGTGGGTAAAAGTATGTGACGTCACAGCATAAGACAACGTCGAGTTAGGAGGCATTTATAGTTTCGTTTGTCAGCATTCTAGGAACATGATATATGCATTCAAGTTTTAGATTTTATAAGAAATTAATTGCAAACAAATTATAGGCTGATTACTTCAAATGCACATTTTTTTCACAAGCATTATTTAAAATTTTCAATTAATTAATTTTTTTAATAATTAAATTATTTAAAAATTTAAAAAAATAAATCATCCCTCGAAATAATTAAGACTTTAAATTGGATTCGATTCTAAGGAATATTTTTAAAGGAAATTTTAGCATCAGTATGCATTACATACAACATACTTAAACTTTAAAATTATAAACATTTGCGTAGTTGTTCATTCTTATCTGTATGCTATCTGCCAACAGCTGATATAAATTACAAAGCATAAAAAAAGCTGTTAATTCGCCAGCACACGCGCTCCTTTCTGCTACGTTAGTACACGCGCGGAACAAATTTTACCCCATCCTTGTTCGTTGCATAATAAGCTTGCAATATACGATATAAAAATAAAGCTTTTATATTAAATTAAGCACCAATCCGAAGAGTTAAAAACAATTTAACACGATACTTTGATATTTATTGCCGAAAATTGACTTTTAGTTGAACATGTATTTTTACTGAAAAATCTAAACACAAAAGTGTCGACTGACGAATTTTGAGATAAAATATATAAAATTTCTACAACTGACTTTTTTAAAGTACTACACATAACAGGTGAATCAATATTTAGAAACACATTTGATATTCTTTGTATTGAAACTTTCTGAGTAAACGATGTCTAAAATTACTACAAAATTAATCGATCTAGTTCTAATTATTGCATAATATATGTACTATTTTTTATAAAAAAATATAACTTAACCGCATTTTAGTCATTCCATCTGCTTATCGCTTGAAAAATGTTCAGAAAATATGATAACATGCTTTTTAAAGATTAGTTTATTGCAATCCGAACAGGACACTGATGTTTTTCTGTCATCCTTTCTGGGACATATCGAAACGTCCGGATTCTCCTCGGATTTTTTTCTTGTTGAAGGTATTCTCGTTCCCAGGCTAATCTCTTCACACCAGCTCTAAATTGTTTTTCGCGTTCGTCATCACTAATTTCGTCCCCCACTTCATTTCTCAATGCTGGACTAAAATGAGACGCGAGACACGCGCGGGGTAAAATTCCTCCCGACTGACATCGTTGCGGCAATAAAACCCGATTTTCTGAACGCAAAAGAAATTCCTTTTGACCATCTGCATAAGAACGGTCATTTAAGAATAACCACCTTTTCTTATGCAAAAAAATGCAGCTGGGGTAGATTTTGTCCCAGCGCGTGTGCTGACGAGTTAACTTTGGAAAAGTTATTATTCAAAATGCAAAAGTCAATTTTGGAAGAGCAAGAGAAGTCACGCAAAAGGAAGAAAGACGTTCTTAACTTTACCCTGCAAGTTCGTTTTCCAACTTTAAATATGAAAGCGTTGTGAAACGACTTCTACACTTGCGTTAACTCCGGTACACACTTCGATGCGCAGAAAGATGTTTCTTTTTTGAAACTCAAAATACAACAGAATTACTGACAATATTCCCAAGTAACGCAAATTCGTTTAACCCAGAAATTGGATTTTATTTCTATCAGGAGCACCAAACCAACTCGTTACGTAGCTCAAACAATTAAATATGTAAAAAATAAATAAATAAAACTGGATAAGCAGATAAATTGGTACAGTGGATGTCAAATACCAACAGAACGCCAAATTTAAATTCAGTTATCGATATAAAAAGAACAATTTTCAACTGTTGGAATTTTAATATTTAGATAATATTTATTTCTTCAATTTAAAAAGAATTTCCAGTCTAGCACGTATATGAATGTTAGTTCGTTTTAAGCATGAAACAATAGTCAAATCCTTATTTCTGATTCATTCATGTCGGGTGTTTTTTAATCTTTTATGTCTTAAGATAAATTAATCAGAATCACCGAATTGGAGTTGTAAATTAAAAAAGAATCTCTTCGCATTTCGGAAATTCAGATATCAAACGCTATTGTACCCTTGCTTTTTGTCGTTTTGCTTTTGGTTTCGGAAGTCTGCCATTGTTGTTGACGGCTGAGAACCTTTGAACTTGCTAAACTCCTGATATTTTTGGAAAAATGATAAAAGAAAACAAAAATGCCAGCTTTTTCATTCCTATAAATCATCTCACACATATATTGTAGATTTCAGACCTTCATTCAAATGATAGATTTTACGATTGTTTCAATGAAAAAAAATTCAGAATTATTTTCCCGTTTACATTTATTTCAATAAGTCATTTGGAAGATATTTTTTACAACTAAAATTAAAAATTAGCTGTTAGTGAGAAATAATTTAAAGGAAGCCATTGCAGAAACTAGATTTCTGTAATCAGTCAAAACCGAATATATTTTAAAGCTACAATGATTTTCCTAACTTTCAATTATTTGGAGCGACAATTCTCACCTTTTCTAGATTTAAATAACTCGGCTACGAATTATGAGAATTACTCGCTTAAACCAAGTAAATATTTTTGACAATTCAGTTCATAAGGTTTTGATTATCTTTGACCGAAACTTATTTTAATTAAAAAAGAATTAAACATATGCATTGATGTCGTAATTATTTGAATATATTCGAATTTACATTTAAATAACTCAGCTACGAATTACACACTTACTTGTAGGCGCCTGCTTCAACCAAGTCAATATTGTTTGCCAGTTCAGTCTTGAGGGTTTTTTGAACGAATCTTTTTTAATTGATAAAAAAGAATTAAATGCAATCACTGATGTGATAACTATCTGAATATATTCGAATTGCATGGTATCTAAATAACCTCGCATTCGATATAAGAATGCACATCTACACTGCCCAGTGCTCTACGAATAGAACATCAATAACAGAGGTAAGAACTCTACGCTTTAACTACGCCCAACGGTGGGGTTGAGAGAGGGGAGTGGTGTAGAAGAAATCAAACAAAAACTATATAAATCCAACCTCCACATCTTTCTAGCAGACTGGCCATTTCGAAACCACCGCCGCCGGCGCCACCATCGCTTTACTGTCCTCCCTTCCCCAGACGTAGGGGGTAGCCACCACGTCCAGACATGCATTAACATGACGACACTTCCTAGATGGAGGGAAGGCAAAACACCTGTTAGGAAGAAGATTTTCGTTTTTCTGGGAAGCATTTCCCACGGTTCCTCCCCTACCTACTCCACCACACCGCTCAAGGTCGTTCAATAGGATCAGCTGATCTGATCACGTGGAAGAAAAAAACGAAAAAATTAAAATAAAAAGAGGGTAGGTTTTATTTACAAACATTGGCTCCGAGAGGGGTTGGCGAAGTTAGGTTAAAAACATATTTTGTTGCTAAGGTAGGCTCGGGCCTGTGAAGTCACGAGACGATACCCAGTGAGGGAGAGTTTTGTAAAGGGAGGAGGATAGAAAAAGTAAATAAGAAAACGATAAGTCTCGTGATCGACAGAGGTTGTTCAACTTTTTGCTTTAGTGTATATATTCCAAAATGTATTCAAAGATAATTCCATTATATTGCGTATCAAGAAATGTAGCGTAATATCAAAAATAATAATGGCGTATTAATAAATTAAGCTACTTAATTAACCTTGAATTTCAACGCAACATTAAACTCACCAAGTGAAGCTAATTTCTTTTTTAAAGATGAGGAAGAAATCACGAGACCATAATACCAATAACGCGACACAATTTCAACAGACTGAATTAAGTTTTTTAAAAAACAAATAAATAAATAAGAATTATTACCTGTTTTACAAAAATTTCGCTAAATTTTGCGCTAACTTGCAGACGAATTGTCTTAAATTTTTTTTTAACCAGTTTGGTTATGTTTTCGTTTCATATTCGTTTAAAAAAGATCAAAGATTCAATAAGCCATAAAATAAACTTTATGTTCCAAAGCTGATTTTCGCCTAAGTCATAAAGCTAATTCTTCGCCCAAATTTTATTTTAAAAAAACCCCTCAAGATACATTTAGGTATCCCTCTCTCTGAAAATGTTAAATTCGATGTGATGCCAAACGTTTATTCAGAAATGATATTCCCCAGCTATATTAATACTAATTAATCTACAAACTAATTCTCTAACTCGCAAAATTATATTCAGTTGAACCATTTGGTTTCTTTCATTTGTCTGAACTATCCATCGTTAAGCTATCGCTTGGAGGTTAGCAAAATTAAATGAATTGTCTAATAAACAAACTCTCAACAAGAAACAAAATAAAAATAAAATTTTAAAAAAGCGATTCCAAAGACACAAATTAGATATTCAACACTTTGATGCAACCCAAATAATAATAACGAGAGACATTTGTTCGATTTTGTATGTTTCAATTAACATCTCTTTTTTTAATTATTGCCACAAATCTTGTACCCAAATCATGCCTTCTATAAATTTTATAGACACAATTCCTCTTAACAATAGATCAGTGAAGTCTAAGAGGCAAATAGTTAATTAAAATCATACAGTCAGACGCTTTTGCTGGAGCATGTATTTTAGTTACTTTTAAGAACAAAAGCCATTTTTAAAAAACTGAAAATCATTTAGAAAAAAACCTACCTTTACTTTCGGGAAAACATATGAAAGTAGAACTTTAGAGTAAAAAAGGAATAATAAGATAAAGAAAAAAGTGGACAACTTAAACTCTAATACGTTTCCAATTAACAGCGGCTCAGCATGGACTGTATAGCATAATTATCTTTATATAACATAAAAACTTTATATAACATTAACCCTTATGAAACATAACACTTTATATAACATAATTATAGAGAGAAACTCAGAGAAGCCTTCAGAAAGCATACGCAGTTACAGAATATCATAAACACTCATTACGTCACTAGGGTGGAGGTCGCTTACATGCTCCAATAATGGAAAAGGCCGTAGCAGGATGATAGCAATACAAAGCAATAATGAATAGTGGTAATAAAATAAATTAAAAATTCACAATTAATTGAAAACAGCGGCTTAATTAAGTATTGTAAGTCAGAATTGCTTTGCAACTGTTTTTGTTTACAAATAGTGGAAGAATTATACAGACGACATTATCAAGTTTATACAATCAAAACACTGCTCTGAACGGTTAACATTTTAAGAAATCTTGATTTAACAAGCAAGCGCTTTTATTATAACTATTTTAAAACCACTTCGGTAAAAACCGGCTATACAGACGGAAAATAAATAAGGAAAGAGCATTAAGTAAACTGAATGATAATAAAAATCTACAGAATAATAATTTTAAACCAGTAAATAATGCAATAGTAAATAAATAATACCAGCAACCAACAGTTTAAGAATCCCCGATTTGGAAAAACTGTTATGACCGATTAAAAGTACAGAAACAAAACTACTGGAGGGAGACAATAATCAACATTGATAACAAAAAATGACAAAAAACTCATAATGTAAAGAAAACTTCAAACAGCAACTAAACTAAAAATGCTAAGTCAGGATTTGCTTTTCAACTAATTTTGCTTCCAAACAGAAAATATTATGAAAATTGTTGAAACCAACAACTCAAAAATCCCCGATTTAGAAAAACTGTTATGATCGATTAAAAGTACAGAAACAAAATGAAACTAACAAAACTACTGGAAGCAGATACTAATAAACATTGATGGCAAAAAAACTCATAATGTAAAAAAATAAAACTGCAAAATACGAAACAATACAACAAAACCACAGGTTTTAAAACTTACAAACATCGGCAGATGATTCTTTGTCGGCAACCTTTCGATTTTTGTCACTATTTGAAGAATTCGACATCTTTCTTCACTGAGGAAAAAACTAGTAGCATCGGATTTTCTTCGACTATTGACGTCGACGGAGGGCACTGCAGAGGTTTCAAAGCACCACAAGACAAGAAGATTTTCCAAGACAAGATTTTCCCTTTCGGCCGTTCTCGGTCCGACCTTGATCTTGACCACGAGTGATTTTTCAAAGTAAGCAACGTCCAGGCTTCTTTCTCCTTCGAAGTCTTTACAAAGAAAAGTCTATTCAGTTGGTGGACAGTGGGGGGGGGTCAGGGTAGGGATATCAGTAAGGAATGTCCAGAAATAGGTCAGTAGTACCAAGGTTGGTATGACCCCCGGGGGCGGCTCGACAAAGGAATCCCCTCCCCCCCCAAAAAAAGTAAACGGCACGTCGGGAAGCGCAAGAACGGATGGAGAACGGAGGCTGGGCTTAACTCCTGGACAGATGGACAAAGGAATGCCCTTTTTTCGTGTGAAAAAAGACCGAAATGGACGCTTTGGTAGTGGAAAAATAGCAGGGTTGCCATATTGGCCTTAGGAATTTTACTTTGGCCTTCGATTCCTTTTTGGCCATTTTTTGGCTTTATTTTCGGTAATGACTTTTAGAGCAATTTTTAATAACTTATTCACTTATATTAATTAATTCTAATGGATTATTAAATAGTTTTAAATAAATTTTTTAATTTTACACTTTTCAAATTATATATAGTGAGCTGTCAAACGAAATAGCTATTGAATAGAACAACGATGTTTTAAATTTTTTCACTGAAATTTTAGTTTAATAATGGAGCATTAACACATATCCCGATCAAGTGGGATTTGTTTTCATGAAGGACAGCCTTTTTTCATATAACCAATGAGGTCTTCAATTTGTGTGTCAAATTTGGCCTTTTTTTGATCTGGCAACCCTGGAAAAGACTATATGAAAAAAGGTTAGAAAACTTGGCAAAGAAAATCCAGCACGATATAGATTAGAGAACAGTAATTTGTTAAGAAAATTCGAAAGCATTTCTTACCTAGAGACTTCCAATTCAGCTTTACGCTGAAAACACAATGAAATTCTGTTATCAAATTGACCAAGACTTATGAAAAAAATGAAATCAAAGACTGATTATTAGCTAGCGATTTATCAAAGCTATCGCTCAAAGAGATATTGGAGACCAATAGAATGCTATTTAAATATAACTTACAGCGACACTGATCATTTCAAGCAGAAATTAAACTTTTAAAGAAAAATTTGATAAAAATTAGTTAGAAATCCCTACCTGCTTATTACAATCGTTACTATGATTACAAAAAAATTCGTAAAGCATCACAATGCATTCACCACTAAGTTCACAATTTGCACCTAAATATCTGAATTTAAATCTACGGATTAATTTTCCGATAAATGACGACTGAAATTACTTATTTCAGTTATTAACTTTAACTATATTACGCTTATTTTAATAATATTTTGAAATTGATTTTAAATGCAAGAAAAATTCATACATTATGCATGTAAAACAAATTCAAATGAATAGGAAAAAACAAGAATTAAGCATTTCGTTCAGCGATATTTTGTGAAAAGAAAATAATCAAAATTTTAATCTCTCGCGTGTCCTCGTTTTACATTCTTCGTGACTTTTCTTTGATAAATAGAATTTATTTGAGGGTAAAACTCAATGAGAAACTGAATACTTTATACCATTCATCAATTTGTTTCTCTTAAAATTGCAAATTCAATTCGTAAGCAAAGATCATTTTCAAAGAAAAAGAAACCCATCCAGCCTAAATGTTTTAAAATAATCTTCTAAAATAAACTGCATAAAAAGAAAAAAATATATATATCGAAAACATTTTGCACAACATTGCTTTCATTTTAAAGAAAACACATAAATAAGCATGTAGGGTAAAAAAAAAAAATACCCTAATATTCTGAAATTCTAGAAACGTTATTTAGAATGCAAACACAAAAAGTTATGTTTTTAACTTCTTTCTTTAAATATTATGCAAGAAGTGTTCTTTATGTACGCACCAACTGAAAACTTTTTCACCCAATTCACCGAAGTAATAAAAAATTGTATGAAAGAAGTTTACATCTCGTCTATTTATGCAGAAAACGCAAGACGGTAAATCACTGTATGGCGTGACGTTGAATAATGGTTTTCCGATGAAGACGGCTTTGCCTCAAATAACTCCTTTTTTACCGCCTAAATATTTTTTTTTTATTTCAAACTTTTTAATTGGAAAAATAAGATGCAAACGAAAAATAAATTGAGTTGGAATATGAAAGCTACTTTCGTGATAACATAAACAGCGTTTTTTTTCTAAGTAGACGATTTAATTAAAGTTATTAATTGCAAAATTTAAATGATGAAGTTAAGTGAATTTGAATCATAAGTTTATAGCACGATTTAAAAGACGCAATTTGATTGGAAGAAAGTAATTAAGATTTACAAAAATAATCATCGAATAGATTTTAATAACTTCGAAAATTCTCAATGATTAGTTCGAATAATATCCGACACTAAACTATGTGTTATTTTCAAAACTTGGAATAGCAAGTTACAAATAGCATTTTTTTTCTTAAACAATGGATACATCGCAAATCAAAAATAGTAAATGACTTTTAAAGATTAAATTTTAAAATGTAAAGAGAAGAAAATTATTTAAATCATTCACAAGTGGGCAATGAAAAAGAAGGAACACTTACCGTAATGTAACCGATACACATTGTAATACATTTGATATTTATTGCGAACCCAACCACAGATATTGAACATCAATCGATATGTCATGTCAATCCACATTGTGATGAACAGTATTAGAGCGATTGCAAAATAGTAGAAGTAGAACAAATTTAACCAGTTGTCCATTTGTAGCATCACATTTTTATCCAGGTCAAATTTTTCGGACAAAAAAATGTTGCCGCACGACACATTCGAAATGGGATAATCAGACATTTTTAAATGACGGTGACAAACTCCGATTAAATATTTTAGTTCATAAGACGGCACAATATTGCTATCTTTATAAGCAAGTATGCTATATTTTATACGATTTTCATCAACACGATGCGAGAACGAAAGCGAGGCCAAATTCTCAAAAGTTGCCAACGCACTTCTTCACTGGCCTCGGAGTACTGGCCTGGGGACGAAGAGCAAATCGACCCCTCTAACTGGAAAAAGTTTTCACAGAATGATCTGGGCGCGCTTGCGATTGGCTGCAGCCACTATGACCAATGACATCAGCGAATTTGGTCCGGTTCCAAGATCTCTTAAGGAAAAGGCTGTGTAAAGATTTGTACAACTTTTTTAAGCAAACTAATCAGCATTGAGTTCTCTTCAAAAATCGTTGATGTTGCTAAGAGATTCATTAAGCAAATTTTTAACAGTCACCTGTTTATTTACATTAATTTTTATTGGTTTAATTAATTAAAATGCTGTTATCAGCAAACTTTCACAGCGAAACTTACGAAAAAGAATCGCACAACAATAAATTGCAAGAATCTTAAAAAAATTCGGAGGAAAAAAAAAAGCATGGAATATGAAAGAAAGTGCACAACCTCATATTAAAAACAACTCTATCGACTCGAACAACCAAGTGCAGAAAATAAATTTAAACACACAATCGCACCCGTTTTTCAAATTGGAAGCAAAATAAGGAAGAGAAAATGAAAACGATTTTCTTAAAAGATCCTAATATATGACATTAAAATCCGATAAAGCATTAAAAAACACGAAAAAACACAACAAGTTTTAAATCAAAACCATAACATCTAATACATTTCTAATCACATTGTTTATAGTTAATTACAATTTTTAAGGATAACATACAAAAGATACCAGTTCCAAAACATACCAGTTTTTACAGATAATACAAAATTATTCATGCAGAAACGTAAAAAAGTTAAACGAATCTACTTCTAACTTAGCTTAAAGCGACACTGAAAAACAACGATTCCAGTCAATTTCAAAAGCGAAATAACTGATAATAAATATTTACCATCACGCCTTGGAATCCTTTCCAAAGGAAATACACATCCCATAAGAAAGTAAAAAACGAGACAACAATCAAGTAGAAAGGCTATATACATACTGATACTACTATTGATAAATATATCGATATACATATTGCTTCTATTGTATGGAAACACGGTGTATACTCTCGTATAGTTTGCACGACGATGCAGAAATCACAAAGCTTGCTTCTGATTATCACAACGAAGAATTAGTTCCTTCAACAAGGCAGAGAAAGTGAAAAACTAAGGCGTGAGGTCCATGTCCAGCTGTACACAACATACACCTGCAGTGGTCATTCCGTACGGGCTTAGAAGTCAGGTGCGGGATTCGTACCCGAACAAAAAGCAGAGGGGAGCCAACAGCCCTTTCCAAGTAGTCGGGTTTTAAGAAATATTTTGAATAAAGGGTACGACTTAAGAACATGGCGCGGTCCCTCGCCAAACACGGCAACATCACGCCAACCATCCCAAAACTCTCCAAACTGCCGGTTCAGAACAACAGCCATGAATACCATACCAGATGTAGCGAGAAATCGGCAAAAAAAAATCCAATTTTGGAGACCGTACCGTGTTTTTAAGTCGAGCCATCTAAGGGTGACGTTTAAAAACTTTTCAACAGTATCAGTCACAAACGAGAAAAGCGTTTGCAGTATTGTTGGCAAATCAGTTTTACAACAAAAATTTCCATCATTCATCTTTATTTATGTGGAAGTCATGTTATATAGGTGGGGAGGGAAGAGTGGTTTAATTGGAAAAAAATATTTTAAGCACAATGCAGCATTGTGCGCTGTGTAAGTCACACAACAATCAATTATAATAATTTTAACAAATGATTAACTAAAATAAAAATAAGAAACGAAGGAAGCACACGAATTAAAATTCTTAATCTATCGAAATTTCGTCGACGCTGCCACAAGCACATGATGAATTTAAACAATTAACCGCAAACGATTCACCAGTGTTAATCTCTAGTTTTTAACATTTTTTACAGTGATATTTTAAATTAAAATCTATAGCATATCTCATAATACTGATTAATATTAATTTTATAATAGCAGCTTTTAAAATAGTTAACATATCACAGTCATTTAAATACGTTTCTCGTAGGAATATGCTTCATATCATCATAAAGTCAGATACCTTAACGAAAATTTTCTATCACCAAAAACATAGTAGCAAGTAATTAAAATATTCTATTTGAGGTATGTTGTACACACAGTTCAGATTCACAAAACACATCATTTCGAATACTTACAAATTAAATTAATTATGCAGACTTACCTACACTCCTTATCTTCACTATGAGTGTACAATCTATTTTTTTGTAAATCAAACACCGAACTATCGGCAAGAAAGAAATTATAAATTCTGAAAGAGAATCCGTTGTAACAAACGGGTAACAGATGGAACACAGAGGCATCACAATGCTATCAGAAATGTTAAAATGTGAATCGCGAGTCGGTAATTCTAGTCAAAGTTCCTGTCAGCATAAGAATTCAGGGAGAGATGAAAACGAAAAAAGTTTCTGTTAAGTTTCGATTCCAAAGTGCTGTTGCCAACTGTTCATGAAGAAGAAAACTTCCCGACATTCTTCTCCTGGTTATGATTGAACACGCCCCTCTCTCCTCTCCCCTCCCCTCCCCTTGCAGAATACTGGCCAATTTCCATTGGTTTTGCAAAACTGAGGGTCTTTGGATTGGCCAGAGATTAGAATTGGTATTCTTCAGAGAGAATCGGATTGTCTATGCTATCTATTATGCTTTTACAAAAAAGCGGCAAGTCCCTATTTAGAAGAAAAGAACTGCCCTTTTTCGAACCCATTTATACAGACATTTTGAAAATAATGCCACTATTTTCCAAAATTTCGAAGTCACAGATAGAACATAATTCAGCATATTGCATATGTACCATTACTAAGGTTGATAAGGTTAGCCTGTGGATTCGCCACAGATTGATGATATTAACGTTGAAGCAATAATACTTAAGTTTTCTAGACATTATCCCTTCAAAACAATCCACAATTCAACAACGCTACAAAAGTAAATTTATAACCGGGCCCTCAAATGTTCCCGCCTTTTCACTTTGGCGGGAAAATGCAACGAGACCGTTGGACTGGTCCTCCGCTTTCCACTTCGACAAAGGTATAAAAACCGCCGTAACAACGCTAACATTTACTTCAACATATTATAACAAAATTAACATAGATTTTTTTGTTATCCCTTATCATAAACTAGAAAATCACCCGTCATGGTATGACGGGTGCAAATTGCCTCTTCATTCGAGAGATTTCCCGTCAAATCTGGCGTGTTTAAATAGTTATATATGCGAGAGAAATGTTTAACATTGATTGAAAACAAATAAAATAAGCACATGTATTATGACAGAAAATACTTTTTTAATTTACATATTTTTTTTATTCAAAAAACTTCTTGATACAACATTCAGTGTGAAGTATTTTTCGTTGTTTAACAATTTTCCTTGTAGTTCCGATGTCTTTGAGTAAATTTTAACGTTGTCAAAAAATATTATCAAATTATATCAGCACGATTGCACTAAATAATTAAATGCATCGTGGCGTCCAAACTATATCACGCGCATGATATTATACCACTGACGTAATTTACTACTTTCTATTAAGAAACGGAAATTAATTTGAAATATATGATTAATATAATTTAAAATTTCTCGGAAACTATTGACCATAGCGAGATAAACTTTATATCAATGGATAGCAAATTTTATTTCACTATTTTAAAGCTATTAAATTTGGAATTAGAACGACAATTACTCTTTTAAATTTAAAACGACTGAAATTTATGTTCTCTAACAATGAAATAATGCTGTTTAACGTCTCGCAATGCTATGGCGCCAGTTTTATTGTTGGTGACGTCAGAGCGTTACCGAGAGATTTGGGCTATTATATTAATAATGCATAGCTAAAAATTAAACAGGCAAATGGAGCATTTGCGAATGGAAACGAGAATGCAGGTAAATACAATTATTTGGAAAATTTTAATGTAAGTCGAAACGATATTTATTTTCTAAATACAGTAATACTTCGATTAACCGCCACCTTGGGACAAAAACGTTCTTTAAAAAAAAATAATAAGACGGATTTTGTCAAAATTTTTATAGAAACCTACAAATTATGCGTAAAGATCTCATACCAAATTCCATCTCTGTATCTCTAATAGTTTTCGAGTTATCGTGTTCATAGACAGACATAATTCCAAAATTGTGTTTTCGGACACAGGGAGTTCTAAAACGTGGAGATTCATGAAAATCTCGAGTTCGAATTTTTTGACGATTGTAATACTTTCTCTTTGTATACTTCGTATACGAGAAAGTAAAAAGAAGATATTTTATCTTGGCATAACATCTCTAATACACCCTGTCCCCATGCGGTGTGCTTGTTCATTCCACCCCAGATGTGTTGGAAAATACTACTTCATATAAAATTGGGCCGTATAGAACAATTAAGGCATTACCAAAAATAAGAGAAAGTTTCGAATATTTTTGGGAAGAGTTTCCGGGTTTTTCGGAATCAAAGGTATGGGTATTTTTATAAAATGAAAAAAAAAAAAAAAAAAAAAACTGGTGAAGAATGAAAATTTTGAGTTCGAAATGAAAATAAACGAGAAAAAAGCCTGCAAATACTTGAAACTAGTAGATAATGAGTAAGTGGAGATAAATTTCAATATGAGAATGACACTGAACAGAAATGTATTTGTAATACTATAAACATTCGCTACTTTTTTACTTTTTAGACGACGATGGATAATAGAAAATGACGGTTAATCGCAGTTTTACTGTATTATTAAACGATATTTTATGCACTATCGATATTTTCGCTAAACAGAGCTTTACAAGAAAGAGGAGGGGGAATAACCCAGTTTCTTGGGGAATAACCCAGTTTTTCTCGGGGAATAACCCGGTTTTCCTCGGGGAATAACCCAGTTTCTCAAGCTCTTATTTACTAGAACTTTTTTGAATGGACAAAAAAAATATTATTAAATATGAATACTAATCCAAAGATGCCCACGGCATTTTTCAAGCGGTCACTCGGTATAGACTTCTAAGCAAATATTCTTTATAGTCGAATTAATTTTCACATCTAAGATAGTTCTGTTGGACATTTTTAAAAATATACATCCCGAAAATAAAGCTTTCATGCAGCAAATTTTACACTATGCAATAAGAAATTCTTTTTAAAAGGTTATCAAAGTTTTGTACAAAATATTAAAATTTCATAATCCACGACTATGGACTGCGATGCGACCTCTATACTCGCCACACAGCAAAATCAGAGGTGAAAACTGTGGTAATGTCGCATGCTGCCAGTTATAACTATATTATAACGTTCAGATGGTTATTATTTTTTGGCAACGATTCTTGTTCACTTGATGTTAAAGATTTAAATTTAAAGAATTCAGTTGCGTAAATAATAAAGATGGAGTCGGCATCTTAACGTACTACTTGCGTAGTTATTTTAGTATTTTGAAACAACTCGAGGTAGGGAAAGATAGAGCATGATTATCCGTTTGATTACTCGAGTCGGAAGCAAACTCATCTTGATTTGAAATTTTCATTGAAATCTAATTTATAACAAAAATTTAATAATGCTATTTTTTAATTGTTGCGATCTTTCGTTATTAATCTAACTTACAAGGATGCAAAAAATGCTTTGGTACATACTTCGGTCGTCGCTGATCACCCAATGAAAAAGCAGTAAGCGAAAAATACGCACCTATTGTAACATTTTCCCTCGCTCTTATCACTTTTTTTTTTCTTTCTCCTTCCATTCTTTTCTCAATCATTTAATAAAAATAATATTAAAAAGATAGCTTCCGAACTTATCACTCCCAAGTTTATCATCTGAAATCTCCTTGGACTATTGTCTTCAATATCCTGCTTCGATCTCGACTCTGATCTGCCTTGGAAAAACTAAGCAGGTCTGGACTTGATCGTATGCGTTTTAATTCGGTACGTCGTCTTTTAAGACGTAGCAGTTACCAAATAATGCTGATTAGTATGAATTTATATCACGAAGGTTAACTTTTGCGATATTCCGCTTGAAAGTTGATTGAAAATAAAAGATAAAAATTGCAAAAGCACGCTCGTGTAATAAGAATGTACAGGGTGTACACAAATGAAGTGACTCATTTCAAAAATTAATAAAAAAAAAAAAACTAAAAATGTTGGAACTACTTTTTTTTAAAAAAATAAGAGCGCAACTCAAAAACTTTTTTTCAGATAGGTAACGCGGCGCTACGCCGTTCTAAATTTGTTACAGCGAGAAAATTCCGTATGCAATGGCTACCCATCAGCAGAAGCCGATGCGTTTTTTCTGGTTTCTTTTTTTAGCTTTTCTCGAATATCCCGAAAACTATTCAGTTTTCACACTGCACGTGAATTAACAAATTAAAGAGCGTAAAATTCCCTACAAATACGTGCTTTTATTTCTCTTCCAGCTTTAATATTTTCTCAGATAATAGCTCTAAACAAATTTTTGATTTCCAGTAATTTATCCCCTACACCACCGAACTGGCATGAAAGAAAAGTTTTTGAGATGCGCTCTCATTTTTAAAAAAGAAAATAGTTCCAACATTTTTAGTTTTTTTTTATATTAATTTTTGAAATGAGTCGCTTCATTTGTATACACCTTGTAGATTGCTTATAATTCATTATTTATGAAATGAAATTTCAATTCATGTGAATTCCTTTCTAAAATATAGTCGGCAATCAATTTCTAGTATACAACAATTATTTTTATTTATTCTATTCCTTATTTTTTGTTATATAACGACATAAGTAAACAGTAAATTGCAACTGCAAATTAAAACTACAAATTCGATTGAAATACACAATATAACCATTTTCAGACGGTTTTTTATCAAGTCAGATTCACGACCATAAAAATCTAATTAATGCACCAAAGTTAATATGATAGGGGAGGGGGCAATAATCTGCAAAAAAAAATTTCTTAAAATATCAAAAATTCAAAAAGATAATAAAAATAAAATTCAAGTTTGTTTGCTATAGAAATTTCAGTTAAATATCGTTAAAAGTATTAATTTTAATAAACTATCACATAACGCAGTGTTAAATGCCATTCATTAATTTATCAACAAATACGAAATATTAACAACACAAAACTTTGCTTTTAAATTGAACAAATATCAAGCCGGAAATAACCAAAGCTTTAGATTAGAACTCCTATTAAATAATCATTTTTATTTTCTCCATTCCAAGAACTGCCATTGAAGAGCAATTATTTTATGATCAGAAAAATTAGAACTACAGTGAGTTCGGATAAATTAATTACACAACTCAAAACGCACAATTTTAACAAAATATATACAAATGGCACCCAATTTACTCGGTTCTGCAGTTTGAATTACACAGAAATCACAATATTTATTTCAATTTCGCAAATGAAGAAATGTCAGAAAATAACATTTGCTTGTTTATAAAAATCCGTCGATTTTTTTTTTCTTCTGAAAAGCGATTCTAATAATGATCACTTGAAAATCGAAATTCTGCAAGAGTATAGCGAAACACCATAAACAAAGTGTCTATAAATACAGAAAAATAAACAAAACGTAAGTATGACACGAAGTGTTTCTAAACAAGGTCACCATGGTAACAAATTTATTAAATTTAGTTAACTGCTGCGTTTTTTTTTTTTTATCGCGATAGTTAACAGTTAAGTTTCAGCGTCATACATTTTACTTATTAATAACTTAACGGCATCATAAAACGTCACGCATGTCAGTGATTTTTAAATGAAAATTAAAAGATTTTTTTAGAATTAAAAATAATTATTTAATACTTCGTCTAAATTATTTGGCATTATTTTTTAAAAATTACCAGTTTTAAACCAGGAAAACAAGGATGAAAAGCCGAGTTACTTATGGTATATTCGTGTCTATTACTGGCAATTGCTTTATTTTGGAACTTTGAAGATACACATTATCCAGTGAATAGTCATGAAACAAGAACTGTTGCAATCACTTCAATATACGCTTGAAATACACACAAATACGTAGATGAGGAACTGTTTACAGTAAAAAAACTCGAATTTTAATTTGAAGAAAATATAGAGAAAGACCGAATATTTTATTTTACGTAAAACTCGCATGGCCGACGAAAAAATATATACATGAATATAATGAAATAATTGCTTTCCATTACTGAAATAAATTCACAATTTGTTCCGATATTTAAAGCGTTTAACAGTAAACAACAACAGTCCAACCATTTTCCAATTGCAGTTTCAATGCATCAGCAGACTCGATTCGTTTAGTTTAATGGAAATAATTCATGTTCACGTGACCACATCAGTATTAGATGACTGCAAATTACGTTTGTCAGGTGACTAGGATGTCACGAGAGTTAGTTGTATTAACGTCCCATTTTGAAGCAAAGGATGTCATGAGAAGTGAATCCATTACTTTCATTTTAATTCAGGCATACACGAGGGAAATGGTGATCCGTGCAAAAATTTATGCTTATAATGAAATAGATGTTTACCAAGAAGGTTTATTTTCATAACAAATCACATCCCATTACGGTGAGCAGCTACTTTGCCCGGGAGATAGAGAAATTACATTTATACGCTGAAATGTATATACATAAAAAAAAACACCAAATTCATTTTAAAAATCTATTTCTAAAATTTTAGCCGTACTGAACTGAAAATTTTTATAGGCCCTAATTTTTTTTTTCATTACTAACGCAAAATGGCATGCAAAAATAATGATATATTAAATGTCACATTTGCTTAATTTTGCATCAAACTACTTTTCATGTAAAGCCATAATATATAACGCCCGTTTAAAGAAAAGAATTAGGAAAAAGTATTTCACTGAAGATATCAAAAGACAATGAAAACAGATGGAAAGTTTAGGACGATAAAAACTAAAACAGAAATAGCATCAAGTTTGCAAAATACCGACCAAACAAATTTTTTAGCTTTTCTATTAAGGTAATATTTCATTAAAAGATATTAAAATCTTATTTACTTATTCGTTGAATTCTTTTGTAAAGTACAAAACGCTCATGTAGGATTATAATACTAGAAGGTCTTGCGACTTAAAATGCAAAACCACTTTTAAAAATTCAACCAATATTCAATTATTTATACATACACCATGGAATTAAAATCCAATCAATCAAATCTCTACAAATACCCAAACCTTCATTTGGACACTTCTAACAAGTAGATCCAGAACTTATCGCCCTATTTAACACACAATTCCAGAACACTCACCTCGCTTTCCAATAATGACCGGTTACACAAACACAATCTTTTGCTTACTCTACACAAAACAAACAAACACCAGAACGGAAAAGAAAGCGAAAGAAAAAAGACGACCTTAAGACGTCAATGGAGATCGTCACTTACACCCCTTTCTTCAAAGGAAGATCAAAGGAAGCCGACACCGCCGGCCCCGAAAACAATTCCTTGGATATCGGATATACCCCAGAAGAGGGGAGCAATTAGTAATGATACGGCGACCAAGGTACAGACGGTTAGATAAACACAGAATATTTTCAGAGAAGATTCCGTGGAAGGGTAGGGGGGTTCCAAGAAGATCTGGGGAATAATAAACGCTCAGCTGTCAAAGTATTGTTCCTTGGTTCATTATTCATGATGCGGGGCTGAAGTGAGGATGGAAAAGTTAGTTTTGGAACCATGGATTATATAATTAGTTTGTAAATTCGAAGAAAGGTACATTATATGATAGTAACTAAATTTAGAATCTGCGAGAGTAACGGTACTTTATATGCAATGGTTTGGTTTCATCCGTAAGATATGTTGTTAACTTAAATGACCAGTCGTCTCTGAATAGCCGAGACAGTCCCGATTTTGTCAGATTGAAAATATGACTCGGATCTGCACCGAATTTGATTTAAATCTCCCAGATCGTCCCTCTTTTTAGTTAAAATCAATTTCAAAATATAGTTTACTAGGAACTAATTACATGATAGCAACTAAATTTAGAATTCGCGGGAATAACGGTGCTTGATTTGCAATAATTTGGTTTCATCGGCAAGATGCTTCGTCAACTATAGTGACCACACGTCCCAGAATAGCTGGGGGAATCCTGATTGTTGACTGCTTCACCTGCAATGAAAATTCGTCTCATTTTTTGTCACGATTTTTAATTAAAAATTTATCTTTAACATAGTTTACCAGGAACTAATGCACCAACCGAATAATATCTTCAAGTGAAAATTGCGTTGAATTTTACAGATTTATTTTAGCGCAAAAAGATCTTTTGACGCAAATTCATATTAAATCAAATACTGAATTTGGTTTAAATATCCCATATCGTCTCTCTTTTTAGATGAAATCATTTTAAAAATATAGTTTACTAGGAAATAATTACATGACAGCAACTAAATTTCGAATGGGCAGGAAATAACGGCGCTTGATTTGCAAAAATTTGGTTTCATCAGCAAGATGCTTCGTCAACTATAGTGACTATACGTCTCAGAATAGCTGGGACAATCCTGATTTTTTGACTGTTTAACCCGGAATGAAAACACGTCTCATATTTGCCACCATTTTTAGTTAAAAATTTATCTTTAACATAGTTTACCAGGAACTGGTGTACCAACCGAATTAATATCTTCTTCGAGTGAAAATTGCGTTGAATTTTACAGATTTATTTTCGCTCAAATTCATATTTCATAGAAAAACAATCTGAAGTAAAAAGCATTGTTTAATGATATGTAACGTCACTTCCCTTTCTAATGACTTTTTTGTCCTTCCCTTAAAAATATAGCAAAATAAAAGGTGCTTGATGGACATCAAGAGGTCACAATACTATACAGACCACAAATTCAAATCAATACGCGTTGCTACACAAAGCACATCATACTTTCGACAACCTTCTGCATGTTTAAATCCGTCCCATTCAACAAGCATGAAAAGAACAGACACTCAGAATCATCCATAAACAAAATAAACATCGAAGTCACACAAGAGGAACCTTAAAGAATATCAAAGACGTAACAATCAGAATAGGAAACTGATCAACCAGAACCGACAGATTTACACCAGAACAAAAATTAAGAGCACAATTTTTTTCCCCTACCCTTTTCCTACTGTCCAAACCTTGCATGCATGTGTAACAAAAGGGTTGTAACAGCTGGGGTTAAAGAACAGATCAGAACGTTCACTCTTCGGCAGGTTATCTCGGCTGGTGTTCAGCCATGCGTTAAATCACATCGTTAGAACTCTCTCTAAAAATCATACGAAAAAAAAAATGGCAGGCAAAAAGGGTTAATAATGAAATCCTAACACGTCGCTTCACCCCCCCCCCCAAATCTTCCGTAGAACTTATTAGTTTTCTATCATCATGAGGCGCTGCGTCTGTGACATACGTACTAGCACGTGCTTAAGGCAGGTCAATGATACCACGCATGGAACATCCAGATACAATTGTTTAAAGGAAGGCTATACATCTATCATAGGTAACCAATCCAGTTCCTGGTATTAGATCGGAAGGTATGAACTGTGTTTCGGTAATCCTTAAAGACATTCTACAAGAGGAATCTTAATTGCTTCTTTTCGTGTCTTCGAAACTTCAAACAATGTGGTATTCCACATTGAGTAATTTACATCCTGATTCTTAATTACGTAGATATGATCTTATGCAGACGCTAGTGGAAAGTACATTTAGAAAGTACCATGAAGAAGATAAAAACATAATTGACCTTCCCTGGGATTCCAAATATTTCAACAGTCTTGTTATTTCAGATATTAGATTAATTGCCAACACAGATTTGGTCTTCTACAGCCAATATGTTTTCCGAAGGTTAGACCAGCGACTGAAAAAAATTCGACGAGAGGCTGTCTTTGCGAAACGGCCGCTGGGATTGAGGGGCGTAAACTTACTTACCTTACTCAACTGTGACTAAAGTAGCACTATGTGACTATTAACTCTATAGTCTCGAGTGACTATCTATGTAAAATTCTTCGGAATTTCACCAACTTTGCAACTCGACTGTGACTAAACCGTAATTACAAATTCTAAAATTCTTTTTGCAATCTTCAATGTCTATCTTTCTTTGTTAAATGAAACTAAAACCAATTCTCTATCTTATTTAGTTGCGGAGCTATAAGCATTTAATTTTAGCACACAATTCGACGTAATTCAACAATTCTTATCGATGACTGAATTGCCTTAGTCTGCGCGCGAGAGCATCAGACGCTGTGGCGTCATCAACATTTTTAGTGATTTTAACCGACTTTGCACCTCGACTGTGACTAAACCTTAATTACAAATTCTAAAATTCCGTTTGCAATCTTCAATGTAAACTTTTCATTGTTAAATGAAACTCAAACCAACTCTATCTGTTATTTGGTCGCGGAGCTATAAGCGTTTAAAAATACCACGAAAAGCGTCACAATTTTTTTTCTTTCCCTACACAAGATTAGACCACTATGGAGAAACGCAAGTCTACGTCAAAAAAATATTATGCTGCTTTAAATTATCGTTCGAAATAATGTGCACATTTTAAGAGCCATCAAACAGAAGTTAGCGCGACAGAACTGGCAGCGAAGAAATGGTGGGATTTAAAGACTTCAAGCGACAACATTTAGCTACTTTTCTTAAAAATAGTGACTAAAAGAATGTTCACTGTCTGCTAGTAATTCTTTCCTTTTAGATCCAAGATTTTTGCAGCAAGATGGCGAAGTATTAGAAAATGTACAATATAGATATTGCGATTATCTTATTTTCAGCATAAAAATCGTATATTCAATTTTGCAAAAAGCTATCATCAACTAAATTTTTCAAACCGAATAAAGCCTGTAATATATACGACTACTAATATAGACTTACCCACAAAATAAATTTACGGCGAGTCCGATACAGATTAAAATTATTTTTTACCACCCGTACCATAAATCTGAATCCAGCAGACAATAAGTGATAAAGAGCAAAAAAAAAAAAAAAAAAAACATAAATGCATCCTTCTCTCTATTAGAAAAGTTTAAGGGCGATAACTCACCCGACCACTTGCGAATTAAATAGGAAAAAGAAAAAATATTACATCCCAAACGATTATGAAATCTTAATTCCATCCCAGCAATAAAACTCCTCAACTCGAGAAAGCGCATTCGGAACTTCATTTGGAAAATTATATCTCGGGCTCCCGTTCTTCCAAAAGATTTATAATAATGGCAAAGGCACGTCGGCGGGCACACACACGTTAGAAACTGTCGTTTGGCGATAACGGGGGTATGACAAGGGGTGGAAGAGAAAGGGTTGCGAGCCTAAATTAGCTCGGCGAGGAAAGAGCTTGAAGACTTCAAGGAATGAAGAGAGGGGGTGAAGGGGAGAGTAATTAGTATGAAAGGGTTGGCGGTCGCGTCGCGGTGCATTATGGGTACCAAAGCGCAGTCATTATCTGTGTTAAAGGAAATCCCCTCTCTTTTTCAATTTGATTTTCCTTTCCTTTTTTATTTTTTTAATCAACGCCAGCCCCTCATGATCTCGATTTACGATAGTTCGTCTGCATAATGTGGATGAAATAATAAAAAAGAAAAAAATCGTTTTTATTATCTCTTTTCGAAACTTTTCTGGGGTGGAGAAGGAGGGGAGAGATTTAAGCAGGCGTTACGGGTAGCGTTTGCCTTCTGGCGGTTGCAAGCGATTGAAATCGAATGAAGCGTAACTTGGCATAGAAACCCCAGTTTTAAAAAAGTCGAATCAGCTTTGGATTATGAGTGGCGGGGGTAGAAAGCGTGATTTTTTAAAACTGAGGGGGAGGAGGGATGGATGACTTGAAAAACAAGGTTTGAACCTCATTTGGTGGTTGAAAAATTCATTTTCGTAATGACGGTATAAATTGCAGACAGGGTAGGGATGTATTAACAGCGGAACTCATGAATGAATTCATGATGCAGGATTCTATTTTTTTATGGGATTTACCGAAATAAGATTTAATGAGGAACAGGTGCTAGTTTAACTAGGCGATGAGTTTGAAAGTTTTTCAGTAACTGTAGACTTAATAAAACGCGACAGTGAACTTTATTTACCCCTGCAGTTTTTTTTTTTTTTTTTTTATGTTAAATGAAAAAAAAACACAATATGGAGTTTAATTATCAAACTCTAGCTCCAAGCTTATAATAAAAAAAAAACTAACATGTCGCTTCATATTCATTTTAAATTTGTAATTGTCTATCTTTCGATAAAAGTTAATATAAAAATGATTATTGCTTCTGAATTTTGATTCCACATTCGAGAAATAGACGCGTCTCTTCTTTCAAAGCAAATGTGAAAACACGGAAAAACGAGGAGGATAAAAATGATGCGATGAAGAAGAAAGAAGAAAAAAATGGAATTCTGTTCGATTCAGCCTAGAATATATGCAGTATTTTTCTTCTGAAATTAAATAATTTATTAGCAGCTAATAAAAGAATCATAAAATATTTCAGATTTCATTGATTAATCGTTTGGTCTTTCACTTTTGTTAAATTAAGTTTTTATGTTCGCATATCGTTATTTTCAAACGATTGAATTCAATCGTTTTTATTTTACAATCATTCGTGTATCGATTTCAATTCTAGTTGAAAAATTTTAATGCAGTTTTTTTTTTTTTTTTCATTTGCTTTGCTTAGCCTTGTGTGCTTTTAAAAGCAATCAAGCCCTAGATATCTTTTTTCCAGCCATATAACTTTTTCCTCCCATTTATCAACGTTATTTTTCAACAACTTGCACTATTAACGCATATCCAATTGCAACATAGTCCCCCCCCCCCGAAAAAAAAAAGCTGAATTTCATTTCTAACTGTAACCCTCACCCTATTGCGCAAATAAAAACACTGTCCCTTTAGTATACAACACTCACTTTTTAAATTCAAATTTCGCCTCCCGATATGCAAACTTAGCGACAAAAATAGATCGCAACTATTACGCCAGAAACCCGACCTCTCAGGTCGGAAGGAGTGTCTTCCGTAAAGGCCAACACAGTTGACATCTGCAACAACAAAGAAAAAGTGACTCAAAATTTTTTTGGCGCGAAAGATAACGCGCAAGCTACGCGTTGGCATCTGGATGCTATAATTAAAAAGTCCCGGGCCCTGCGCATATAAGGTACATTTCGATGTTTATTTTAAAATGAGAATCATGTTTACATTTACCCCCTTCTTTTTGTTTACGCTGATAAGATGGGGTTTGAGATAATTTTGACTTCGCTGGACTGTTGCGTGACACGAAATGCGTATTAACTTTTCTAATTGTGGACTATGCCTCACTGGACCTGAAGTGGACAAATGACAATTCAAGTTAAATCGACTGTTAAAATTGCACGCTTGTAGTAAAAATACTATTGTAAAAAAGACAACTCAAGTGGATAGCATACATATAGCTATAAGCGGCCACTTTAACGGTGCATGACGCAATAATATTCCTGCGCGTCTCGTAGCTGTGGGAAAAGGTTAGATTTTTACTTAAATATTTTTGTTAAAGAATATTCAGTGGTTCCCAAGTGTGCGCCTCTGCGCCTTGGGGAGACCCTACTTCCTTACAGGGACAACCACGAGATATTATATAACTCTCATAATGTTATTTATTTTTACCAAACTTGTACAAAAATCATTGACTATTTTGCAAGAAGTACTAGTTGAATTTAGTGTAGGGCGTCTTGGAAAATTCTGGATTCTGCAAGAGTGACGATAACCAAAAAAATTTGGGAACTATTGATATATGTTTCAGTTAATTTTACATATATTGCAATATTCAGAACTATTTGATTGGCATCAATGACTCAACCCAAAGCCTTCTCCATGCCAGCAACAACAATTGCACAAAAAGGAAAAAAAAGTTACCGTCTCTGTTCAAAAGAAAGTTCGCTGCCTACTTTGATGCACCTATTGGCAGTGGCGGTTTTTCGCACAGGTGTAAGAGGCGCTTGCCTCGTGCCTCAAGAATCTATAGGGGCCTCAAAATCTATTCAACGTACATCGTAGTGTTAGGCCGAGACGAATTTCTGACAGGTACTTATTATTCGAAGAACCTATCCCGATGTGTACATCATGCAGTATACCTAATACTGTAGATCATATTTTAACCAAATGTCCCAATTTTAACCGTCATCGCTTACGTTTTTTTAACTCCAACTTTTTAGATCTTAGGACTTTGCTGGACGAGAAACCTCACCCAAATTTGTTTGTTTTTCTTAAGACTACTGGTTTTATGTCACAAATTTAATTCACTGCGTTTTAAAAAAGAATTCTACAAAATTTTTTTAACCTTTTGTCTCAGAGACATTGCTAAACTAGCTTCTCATACTTTTCATTGTTTTTACGGCTTACACTGTCACTTTCTGATTTAGTATTTTATCCTGTGGCTATAATTTTACCTTGGGTATGGCGCAGCATAGCCAAACATGGCTTTTGTGCCAATAAAATTTACTACTATCCTATCCTATCCTTCCGACATTGGGTAGGGGGCCTCAAAGCAGTTTTACGTTAGTGGCCTCATATTGACAAAATCCGCCACTGCCTATTGCGAGAAAACTTTTATAGCTATCAGTACCTTTTTTGAAACATGAAAAACCTATTTTTAAAAAATTTAAAGTTAAAAAATAAATTGCATTCTTCAACATTGTGATCAAATCAGTTAATCTCAAACACAAGCGGGAAATAATAACATTAAACCAATGTTGTTTTGTTACATGCTAGTTTTGGAAATATATTTGACGGATAAAGAAGAATTAACAATGAACTTGACGGGCGTGGTGAACCAAGAATAAATATGAACAAAAAAAAACCAGAAGTATTGCATTGAAAGGATACGAGACATGCGAATATCCGCTCAAATATACACATTAACAGTTCTTAAACGGCTTTTGCAAAAAACAATTCCACTAATGATCTCAATAAGCCATTTTTACCGAAATTTATACGACTCTGGTAGGCTGTAATGCAAGTGAGTAAAGAAAATAAAAGAACCGAAGTGAATTTAATTGAGCAAAAAGGAACAAAAAAAGCTCGAAGTAATATGCAGTTATTTTTAATTGATATCCGCAACATTTATCATGTTACAAAAACGAAAAAGAAAAGGAAGAAAGCTTCACGGTTGAGTTAATTGCATCTGAGTGTTTATTTTTTACGCTATCGACAATAAAGCAACAACTTTCACTCCGGTATCAGTTCTGTTATTGCTCGCAGCGTCCACGCGTACAGCGAGCTGCTGAAGCGATGGAGAAGGTTGATATTCTGGTGAAAACATCGCCAAAATGGCGCACGCCAAAGAAGAAGACAAAATAGCAAATCTTGTGTAAACATTACCGAGAAATGACTTCGCTTCAAATCCTTTTCTTTCAAAGCTATCTCGAGGAGAAAAACAAGATCGTTTGGTAGAATTTCCACAAAAAGTACAATAACAAGACCGTAAATTTGTGTAATTCGATAACTGTGAATATTATTCGATTGTTCGAAAAAAGATAAAGGTGTGAACAAATGTTTTCGAGCATGATTTCAAAGGAAATAATTTTCACTTCTTCGAATTCAAATTTTTTGTGGGCAGAAGAAGGGGACATTCGAAGAAAAAGTAAGTGAAAACTGATTCTGACTAAACACGAACTTGACATACAGAGAAACGAAACTTCGAAAAACTTTTAACAAACTCTTAGAATATAATAAAAAATAAAATGTTCTGATGATTTTTCCGAAATTATATTTTTGGTTCAGAATGAATTTTTTTAACGCACATGTGATTCGAAAAACACTAAAATAATTTTAAATAAAAAGCTAAAATCATGTAGATTGCATTCTAATTTAACAAATACAAGCAATGTAACAAGAACGGGCAAAGTCGAAAAACAAAATATATACAATTCAAAATATCTTACATTATAAAATGCATTTCAATGAACTTATAAAAATTTATCTCATAACGAATATTATTTTTAAACAAAAATAAGGTTACTACAAGTTTTGAAGAAAAAAAATTACTTCTTATTTCAGCCCTATTTTCTCAATTCCGTTGCCATTTTGTTTGTATATATATACATTTTTTTTTTTTTTTTTTGGCTATTTGTTAGATGAAACAAAGCGTTTTCAAGCGTTCGATTCGATTATCTTCTTGCATACAATTTTGCTATATATAAATTTTAAAAGAACATGAGTTGCATGCTTAATAATTTAACTTTCATTTCGAAATGAGTTTTGCAATTTCATATTTTTGCTTTTACTAACTGAACGAACGTTGACACTGAAACTGCTAATTGGTAGGATTCATTATAAGCGTTGCGCATGCGCCGATTTGTATCCTTGATAACAGGGCGCTTCAACTGAAACGCTTTATCAGTTATAATACTTTAACAAAGCTAAACCATTAGTTTCTTTTTACAAAGAAGACAGTTAGAAAAAAGAAACTTAGATTCTGAAAGTGAGGCACAGACAGAAAAGAAGGGGGAGGGCGAGCAAGAATAGGGGAAAAAAAGTAATAAAGAACCACTTTTCTTTGCCTCCCCTTCAACTAATAAAAAAAAATGAAAAAGAGTAGTTAGAAGTCTCCTCACTTGCACCCCCCTCCCGAAGCTCAGAGGTGCAGGACGACCAAAAAGCCCGGGAAATAAAATACAAGCAAGAAGGAAATAAAAAAAAAAGAATATGAGTGATTGACCCGAAAGGGCCCATTTCGTCCAAACACACGCACAATATTCAAGAAGAGGTTCTTGGCAGAATGCCAACACGAGGTAGCAAACGACAGGGATATCTATCGTACGCGGAGAAAACGTGGTTGCAGTTAAGGAGAGTAAAACGTAAAGAAAGTAGAATTCATCGTATTTCAACACGCTGGATTCGATGCAATGTGTATTCAAGAAGTATAAAATTTATTTAAGTCTCCATCAGAGAATGTAGTTTGTTTATAGAATCTAAAAATTTAATTATTATTTTTTATAGATTTAAATTAAAATCGTTTGCAACAAATAAAGTAGGTAATTCTGACACTCTATTGTTGAATGCAGCAGATTCATTACAACATCCTAAGCATTTTTTTAAAAAAATCGAAATAATACAGCATATTACTTGCATTTACACAGAAAATGAAGTACTTATGTGCACTGTACAAAATACTTAAGTAAATTACTTGTAACACTTTTTTAAAGAAATATTACGACATAAAATTATGTATGTCAGTTTTTAGTTTGGAAAATTTAATGCAAGCTACGCATTTTTAGAAATATGATTATTGAGAGGAAAAGATTTGGGAGGATTTTACATGCATTGTTCCTAGTATTTAAATAAATTTTAAATTAAAAACAGCATATTATTCAGGATATCTCTTTTAATTAAATATGAATGCCTGATATTTTTAATCTACGATGTACAAAATTATTTTATACAAAATGAGTCTTATAAATCTTTTATGGAAAACAGATTTCACTGTAGTGTGCATTAAAAATTTTTTTGCAAGGATATTCTCCTAAATAAAAAGTCTTAATTTATTACAACTAAAGGAATATAAAATATAGATATGCATTTACCAAAAAATACGTGAAATTTTCAATGTGAAACATCTAGTTCGCAACTTTTATAAGTTGAAGAAATGGAAATTAAATTTTTTACAAACGCAATGATGTCACAAAAATAGAGCAAGAATGACAGCCAAAACGAGATAAAATTTCATCACTTTTGCCTTTAAAAAGCAATTCAGATCTCTAAAACTTCAATTCGAACTCCTGACCATAGTCCAAAACCGCGCCAACTAAATTGTCCACCTATGGCCTTTCGAAGAAAAAAAACCTGCCAATGGCTCCAAAACCGCAAGAAAGCCGTGTTTACAATCTACGAGGGTCTCGACCCAGAGACTATGACCTGTCGCCGAGGCTGGTTGTATATCTACCCCCTTTTCTTGCCTCCCTCCCTCTAAGAACACTAGAAGGGGGGGGGGGGATCAAGGCAGGGTCGACAATTCTCCCCGGGCCTCGCATCCCTGGATGTCCCCAGGGCTCGATGCTGTTTTGAACCAGTTTCCACTCCCCATTTCACGAACCAGCACGCGACTGAGGAGAGGGTTACCACAACTGGCAGTTCATCGCCGCCTTTTTTTATATTTGACGAGTTAAGTTTTTTATTCGTTTTTAATGGTCTTAAATAACCATGTCTTGCCTTTCTTTTTTTGTTTCGTTTTGTTCTATCGCAAGCAGAAAAGGTCACGAAGCGTGGTTTCGGTTCGCAACCGTGAAACTTTGGTTATCCTCTGTGGGCAAAAGTGAAGCGTCTGTCAAGAAATACAGTAACGGGAAAAAAGTATGTCTTGCAGAGCCAACGACGTTTTATCGCATATGTTCGTCTGTTGTTTTTCTATAAGTATATTTGTGCAAGATCATAATTATTTATAAAATCCGCATTTTCGAAACTGCGCAGAACGGAAGTAACAAACAGAAAAAGTCTGCGGAAATGAGCATTAATATATTGTTGAGTTAATGGTTCTAATAGCAGGGGCGAATTTGGACGAAAACTGAAGGACCAGGGAAGTTGCATTCAAAAGTCTAAATTTACATGTTAGGTCAGGGATGGGCAAATATTTTCAGAAAAGGACAAAAAAAAGGGGGGGTGGGGAGAAGTGGCGGGCCAATATTACTTATTATGAAACTCAATAAAAATTAAAAAATATATATATTATTTAAAAGAATCTTTAAAACTAATGTGAACTACAGCCTTTTGCTATTAACCCCCTGACTGCTTATACCGCTATTTCCACGGACAACACATATGTAGCAAAATTTGCTCATTCCGCAACATCATCGGGCGGGCGTTTGGTATTTAAAAGCGTATCCAGCTGCTTCAATGTTTACTGTCAGTAATGCATTTTGTGCAATATTTAGACTTTTATCACCAGATGGGATTAGTTGCCCACTAAATTTCATATATTTGCTAAAGTTCGCCAAATATATGTAAATTCCAAATATCTAACAAAAAAAAATCCTCAATTTTTGAAGCGATTTTGTTAAAAATAAAAAGCAGTCAGAGGATTAATATAGCAGTTCTAATCGCAATAAAATTTCTATACAATTATTTTAAAATTCGGCAGGCCAGTAGAACTTCTGAACAGGCCGTATCTAGCCGGCTGCCTGTAGCTTGCCCATGTTAAGCAAATGACATACCAAGAAAGATTGAGATTTCAATTTATCTAGCTCTGGAACAGCGCAGTAAGGTCTAAAATTCTGTGAAACAGCTAAAAGTTTGGCTAAAGTGAAAAGTCAACTATTTGTCTCAGCTGGTTGCTAGCTGGCTTAGCTATTGTTAAATTAGAAATGGCACAGATTGATATTTCTGTGCATTCTGCAATAAATATCCCCCACGGTAGAGTCTTACCAATCTCTCCCGCAGCTACGTCACTGCCAAAACAGATATTAGAAGTCATTGCTTTCCAGACAATTTTGATTGGACTAGTGCTTCGTAAAAATAAGCAAATATTTGAAAATAACTCTGATCTGCTAAAACTGGTATCTGTGCACCTTCTATAAATATTTCACTTTGCCATTGATTACCAGGTTCAAAGATGCGACTGAAACCTATGTCAGCGCAGGTAAAATTAATCCAAATGCAGTGCAAAGCTTCATAACATGACGTCGTACTAATGATTTAAAAATCTCATATTTGGAATGAGTTTATTAGCATAACAGAATTAATAATGAAATTGCACCTCATGTAAGAGAATCTGTTGGAGGATTTTAAGAAAAAAATATGTTTACGAATTAAGAAGTTGAAATGGTCTCAATTTCGTAAGTTGAATATGCAATCTTTTAAAATCTATTTGCATGCATCGATGTAACTTTGTCCTATAGTATGCTATGGGCATCGAAATTTTAGCAGTCATTTCCCAATCCCATTTATTTTTTGCCGTCGTCTGCAATTAGCAAAACAAATGAAATTTAAACTAAGCAATAAGCTACTGCATTCATATCGATATAAAATAATCAGTTTGCATAATTATATATTATCTTAATGACAAGAACTCCCTTTTTATTTTTTCAGTCATTTAAAAGCTAAGAATTAAATCGTGCATTCATGAAAAAAAATTGCAGTCTGACGCCTCCAAGTCTTCTTACTAAAAACTTTTCATGCATGCTCTGCACCAATCGTATTCCCCTCACCCACCCCTTCTTTTATGCAAGGGCTGCTCAGAACAAGGCTACAATAAGAAAACGAAACATCCCCAACAAGAAAAGTCCATTAAAAAAAATCGAAAAGAAAAAAGACCGTCTAATGGGCTATTGCGTAGCGAACCGAAGCCAGATGAGTCTTCGCGCGCCAAAACTTGGCGGGAATCTTAAAAAAGCGATAAAATCTTATCTCCAAAAGGAGAAGAAATAATAAAAACACATCCATAACAACACATAAAAAAAAAAGATAAATTTTCACCGGGCAACCATACTTTCTTACTACTTACTTACTACGCTCGTAGTAGTTGGAGCGTGGTAAGACGAGGCGGGGGCAAGGGGCCACAGAACATCTTCTAGAATAAAAAACAGCAAAGGGGGGCCCTCAAGGGAGCGAAAGGTCCAAGGGCAATGACGTTGAGGCTACATGCTGACTCGCTTTGCCAGGTCCACGTTGCACTGTTGACGTTTTTTTCCATCCAGGCTGCCAAAAGTAAAAAAAGACCAACCAAAATGTAAGACGAGGCAGCAGTAAAGTAATTTAATTTCATAGCCACAGCTGCTAGACACGATTTGTCCTTTTGAGGTGATATCTCTGAAGAGTTGGCAGCCCAGTTTTTGGTTAATGCCCATTATGATTGATGAGGAGATGACGTCATCTACCTGGGTCCTTCTGCAAAGCTGGCTTGTTAGGACTGCTTGCACGGACCGACCGTTCTTGTGGTGTTGCCCTACTTTTTAAAATCTTTTCAGGGGAGGGAGGATGGTAGGGTGTTGGTGACGTCAAGAACGAACCAGGGATGCATCGATCTAAATTATTTTTCATTCAGGTGGTGGGAACTTAGAAGGGCCCAAGTCAAGGGTCAGCCTGAATCGCATCTGATAACTGATTGCAGTATTTTTTTTAATTGCATTATAACTCCAGACTTCCCAGCGCCTTCCACTGTGTTAAATTAACGAGCGTTTGCAACTCAATCGCATAGGCCCATTTATTTTCAGGGTGCACAATGCATGACCCAAAACTCGAATAAATCATAAATACAATAACAGGCACTAGTCAAGTATTAATCAGTACGAAACAATTATCATCCTCAGCCAAGAATAGAAACGCAAGAAAAGGTAAATTAAAAGTATTAAGTAAAATCGGTGCTTCAGATTTTATTAAGTTGAGCTACACTACGAAATATCAGAAAAATATACACAAGCGCAAAATATAAGTGAAGAAAAGGGATTTTTATTAGATCTACAAGAATACTTCCATGCAAAATAGAAAGCTATATATTTTTAAATCGAGCTCATATCAAATGCCTTACATCAAGGGGCACTGACTAAAATGATTCTGAATACGATGAGATTGTCAAATATTACATTTACTGTATTGACAGTAATATTACAAAAATCCTATTTCAAGGATCACCTAGGCAAAAGATAAAGTTCCGATTTAACTTTGCCTCAAAACTTTAAAAACCTTAATCATTAAACCAACAGTCTCAAAAATAATTACCAACATACAACTTTGAATAAATTGAGTAGTCAAAAGCTACTTTTAAATAACTAAATACACTATATAAAGCACTGCTAGAAATTATTATTTGAAAGCAAATTCAGGATTGTAATATTAACTGTTAGCAGTAATGAAACGTATCATACAAACAGTTTATCAAAATAAAGATAGAAGTCGTTTTATTCTAAACTAATAATAACAATAATAAAAAAGGAAAACAACAAAATGTTTGATAATATCAAAACATCTAAGTACAAATGCTCTGGCTAACACTCGATAAAACCTTCACTGTAAAAACTGTGGAGTAATGTCGCACCAAATTTGGTGTTGAAAAACCTTAAAAACTGCGTGAACAAACACTTTATTTAAAGTTAACACCAAATCAAGCGTTCTTATACACTTTAAGTGGTGTTGTTTGCATCCAACACCAATACTGGCGTATCCTTACATCCTGCTCACACGCACCTGACACCATTCGTGAATTATTTTCACCTGTGGTTTCACCAATTTTGGCGTACGTTTGGAAAGTCTCCGATGGCAACGATAGGTTATTTGTAAACAACTTTGCTTTTCCGTTGGTTGCTGCCGTTACACAGAAACATTATAAAAGGTTGTGTAATAAAGATAATTAAGTTTTCATAAGATAAATATAACTTTATTTATATGTATGTCATTTGTATTTAAGAATTTTACTACATTTAATTCGTATATGCTTCTGAAATTTTCTTTACTAAGCCTAGTTCGAATTCGCCCTGATTAATATTCTCTGTGCATTTAAATTAAGAACAAATTTTATTTTGACGTGTATACATGTGGCTGATCGTTATTTTTGAAAAATGGTAACTTTTATGGTAATTTTTAATAAGGATTTCTTCAAATTCTCGCATTTGACGTTCTAACATCTCTATAATTTTCATTTTTTTATCAATACATTTTTGAATCAATAATGTGTATCTTTTGTTTTGATTTTGTTTTCAAAACTTTTTCATGTCATTGTGGATGGTTTTTTTTTTCATTTTGTTGAAGTCCTGATTCTGTGAAAAAAGCATATTTAAAATTTTGGTGTCAAAAGCAAGAATTTTAGAATATTTTAAAAAATTTGAAAACAGGCTATTTTGTAAATTTTATAAAGGTAAAAGTAAATAAGTATTATGGGTTATAATTTTGAATAGTGAATCTGAACATATTTAAAGCCATTTGTCACTTGAAAGTGTACTTTTTAAGCAAAAAGTTGGTGAAATGGGTTAACTCATCTTTCGAAAACTCAAATTTCTGAGATTTTAACATATAAATAGCTACCCAGTGAGAAAAGTTCTATCTTTCTTGGCTAAATACTTATTGCAGTGAATGTGTATACATTTGGGGAAACTTTTTTGATAATTACTTCTGTGGAAAAAATGCATGTTTATAATTTTGGTGTGAAATGCAAGAATTTTAGAATTTTTTTTTTAAATTTTGAATAAAATCTATTTTGTCAATTTTATAAAGGTAAAAGTAAATAAGTATTAAGTGTTATAATTTTGAATAGTGAATCTGAACATATTTAAAGCCATTTGTCACTTGAAAGTGTACTTTTTAAGCAAAAAGTTGGTGAAATGGGTTAACTCATCTTTCGAAAACTCAAATTTCTGAGGTTTTAACATATAAATAGCTACCCAGTGAGAAAAGTTATATCTTTTTTTGCTAAATAATTATTGCAGAGAGTGTGCATGCATGTGGCAAAGCTTTTCTGAGCAACAATTCATTGATAAGTGTGGATATTTAGAAGTTTGTTGGAATGAAGTTAGGGCTCATGAAACTGTTGAAATTCAATTATGTGTACCAAGAAGTTTTAAGTGCCTGATTTCTGATTGATGAAAATAACTTTTATTAGAAAACATCTTATTATACATTTTAGCATTCAAATTTCTTTATAACATTTACATATATATGGTATAAAGGTAAATTTTTAATTTTATAATTTGATTATTTAGTTTTTAGTAATTTAAAGTTTAGTTTCAGGTTTTTAAAAGGAATTTGGTTAGTACTTCTTGCTATTCAAATAATTTAAATTTACTTCTAGTAATTAATGTATTTATAATTTCCTATTACCATTTTAGCCTATTTTGATACCTCATTCATTAATATTCGATATTTTGTTTTTTATGGATTTAAATACTTTACATATTTTTCTCCTTCCTGAAACACGCAGACGATAATAAGACAGGTGATTTTATTTTATTCTTATTTGTTTGCTGTTTTAATATAATTGGCACAGTCTTTGAGTTACAACGGAATAGTGTGTTCTTGTGTCAGAATATTTATTTTAACTACTGTGATTCAAAGTTTTATTTGGATTATTTTAAATAATTTTTTAATGATTTCAGTTTAGAACTTCTCGGAGCTACTGAAAATTAAGGATTTTTTTTTTTTTTCAGATTTTGTCATAAAATTTGTTTAATATACGCACACCCACATGTATTTATATACCTTAAGCATATTATTGTTTTTGTGTTATTTTGACAACTTTCATGTATAACTATATTTTATATAATATTCATATATGTCTTATAGGTAAGGTATTTATTTTCTAGTATACTTGAATAACCAGCTAATTTTTCTTATACTTTTGATAGTGTTTCGTGTCAGGATATAAAATATTTTATGCATTACATAGGTCCTGTGTTTTAGTGTTACTGAACACCAAAAATGGTGGCAACTACTTTACACCAAAAGTAGTGTAAAGGAACATTCCTGGTGTTTGGTTACACCAAGAATTATCTTTGGTGTTTCACTACACCAAAAATTATCTTTGGTGTTTCACTACACCAAAAATAATGGTTGGTGTTTTACTGCACCACTTTTGGTGTAAAGTAGTTGCCACCATTTTTGGTGTTGTGTCACACTAAAATTTTTTACAGTGTTGCAAAGAGAGAAAAATATTTTTTTAAATAATGATACAATTTATACTATGAGCCCAAAATTACCCCTTTGAACCAGGAAACTACCATCCTTTCAAATCGACGCGACGATTCAATTAAAAGCTGCAGCTTGTTCGCGTGAGCAAGATATCGGGTTACGTTCTGATATTTCGCAAGTGTCTCGTCGTAAGTGAAGATGATTGATTGCACTCAGCTGTTTGAAGAAGGTCCTCTTCAAGACTCCCCACTGACTCTTCGGACAATCAAATCATCAGCTTTAATTACAAAGATGGTACAACAGTAAATCTCATCTGGCTTAAGATGCCACCCAACTTGCACAGTCAGAGAGGTCGCCCACAGAGTTGCTTTTTACATGTAGATGTGAATGCATCACACAGTAGTGATATGCAGCACTTAACACTTGTGGAATCAGTGGCACCAATAATGGCATGAGTGATTCACCTGAATGCAAAAGGAGCGGAAAATGGAAGAAAAAAAGGCTTACCGATATCTCCCATGATTGAAAATGTTCCTTTGCATTTAACTGCTTGAAGATAGTCCTTTGATTGGAAAATGGTTGCAATATCTGTTGACCTAAATCCTATTTTAAAAGTCCGTACCAAATAAAACCCACGCAGCTTACAGAACCAGGAAGATTGTTTATAACCCATATAATTCGAGCTGATCTTACATGCATCTGCGCGTGTACATACAACTGAGCGATATGTCATTTAACACTGGCGAGAATCAGTGTATTCGATAAAAGCACCGAGTGAGTCATTTCGAAATAATGGAAGAAGATTTAGGCATTTACTGATAATATGCATTCTTAGCAGGGGTAGCTTCGAGATAAGAGACACGTCTAGAAGGTTCGAAGGAATGGTAATCTTGACAGAAGAAAGTATTCCATTGGTAGATACAAGAATACAACTCTTATCATTAGTGCAGCCAATGTGTGAAGGATTAAGAATTCCTAATCTGGGTCTTTCTGGTTCAGCTTAAAGAGAGTTTGAGCAAAGAGATACCGTACAAACCAGTGGAAGGCGAGTAGGGGCGGACGCCTCCCTACTTTTCAGGGAAAAATTTAATTTTTATTTCTTTTTAGCTGTTTAAAACTAGGAATCATAAAAAAGCAAAAGTATTCGGGAAAGCTAGCGAATTTTGTAATAAAATTTTTAAATTGTGTTGTTTACCCCTATACCCCCGGATACTTTTAGATATCAGTAAATTTTTTTGCCACCTCACTTTTTTCACCCAATAGCCGCCACTGGTACAAACCTCCCGGTCCCGCCAGGCCACTGCAGCTCTGATGCGCAAACGTGATTCACTGGCAAAGAAATGATTCGTGCATGAAAATGCTGCTCTTCCGTTTTCTGGTGGAAATCTCAACCACAAAATTGCACCTCACCTCAGTCCTTCCGAGAAATGGTTCGAAAATTATCAGAGCATGGAGAACCATCAAAAATCATCCCCAGATCCTGCAATCAGGTCTTCAAAATCACTAATAACACAAAGTGCATCGCACTGTCACAAGATAAAATACAACAAATCATGTTCGTCTCGCTCACCAATTTGGTCCTAAGCTGCGTAACCAATGAACACGGCGATACCCATCACAGAAAGGAGAACCAGGGTGACAAATCGCATAAGGCCTGACAAATAATCCGACCAGTTCATTAATTCCTTCCCACCCACACCCTACGGGGATCCCTCACCATTATCAGATAATGGAATCCCCCTGACCCATTATCCAAAGCATCTTCCACTTGAAGACCGTGAAACAAAAAGATCGGTCGCTGCTACTGGGGACACTATAGAATAAAATCCACAAATGGATTTGTGGAGAGGAATCAGATAAGAAGTAGAAAAAGAAAGTTTCTTTTTTTAAAAAAAAAACAGACTCTTCAGGCGGAACAGATTGCACAGATAGAATGGAAAGTGACGCATGGTTGAGAAACTTAGGACATCTGAAAGCATTGCGTGGCGCCAGTGGGGGTCAAGTTAAAAAACACTTCTGTCACACAGTGTTTTGGTTCGGATAGGGTGGAAGGGTTTTATTTCCATCACTGACCATTTCAAGGGAAACATTACAATTCCCAAAAGGAGTGTTCCCGAAAAAACGGTCAAACGGTGTTGGAGATATACGATTAGATAATGAAGGACAGGCGCCAGTTTGGAAACACTGGGACGCACATCCCCGATTAGACGTCTATATCGCTTTTTTGGCTTTGATTTTCTTGTCCATTGAAGGCGTCTGTGATTTCTTATAGTGTAGTCATTCAAAGTGTTATTTTGAGACAGTTTGTAGGATTTATAAAACGAAATATTACAATAAATGTAATTTTGATTGCACACTGAAAAATTATTTTAATAATTAAAATCTGACTTAACTGAAATCAAAAAGTTTCACCAGAAGCTCATTTAAAAAAATGACGGGAGGCTATCTTTTTCAAACAGCCGCTGATGTTAAAGGAGGAGGACTACTTTGCTCGTGTGACTCTTTTTCGATTTTCAATTTTTTAATTTTTTTTTTTGTACCTTCTGTTGTTACCCTTTATCTCTAAAATAAGACATTAGTTATGTTTTTAACATATGTAGTAACCAAGATATAGAGAATCTCCCATACAACGTTTTTTGTGGCGTTTTGGCGTGTGAATCAAATCCCTTTTTGAGACCCCAAAGGGAGGAACGTAGTCCTACGTTAAAATAAACCAGTATTAAAAAAAAAAACGTATTCCTAGCTATTAGTTGTCATATTTTTATAACAAATTATTATTAACATTTTTAAACCCATCGAGTTTTTGCATTTTTCGAACACACTTTTCATTTATGAGTTGACAGAACAAGTTCGTAACAAAAGCAGGTTCGGGGAAAATTAACTATTCTATAGAGCACTTCGAAAAGAAAGAAGAAGGAAAAAAAGACATAGCAAGAGCCTCGTATAATGAAACAGAAAAAGATATATCAAAAAAATGATATCACCGTACAACATAATCTTAATTATCAATAACGCAATATTAGGTTACGCAAACCGAAATTCATTAATACCTTAAAACAACCTTCCCTCAAATCTATGAAAAGACTTTTCGCCTAAGCTTCCAAATCTACCTATTTTAACAGCAAAAAAATAGCAACGGCTTTCCAGGCAATTCTAGACAATGCAATTAAAATACAAAAGAAACCATGGTAATCACCTACGAAAACCTATTCCACTAGACCAAAGCGAGAACTCCCACATGCACTATCAAATTACTGTCACCTGCACACCTATCACCGACACTAATCATTCACAGGTCTACACCCCAACATTATCCAATCCTTAAAAAAACTAACCTACCATCACCTAACGTTCTTCTCACGACACAAAAAGTAGATAACACCTAGTGGTTGGTCCACATACGGAAATGCCACAATGCCGTCTGCGGATGAGTCAAATGAACTGCTACATTCAAGATCAACAGTCAAATATGTTTTCTCCACAACAAAATCCGCGTTAATGACCTGTCCATTGTGCAACTGGTGAAGGTGACGCTGCCCCAGAGAGGTTGGCGCGATTTTTATCTTGGCATCATCGGACCATGTCGTGGTTAATTAGAGTAACGGGATAAGTGGAGGGTGAAAATCTAATGTGGCCAGCCAAGTTGCAGTCCACCTCCGCCAACAACCGAGATTGCAAGTAAATTGTCCATGGAGTCTCTTCCGCTATTATCTATGCGCCCGCAAATGGTACTTTTTTTAGTATTCTTTACAACGGAATATATAACACCTGTTTGTGACAAATGATGGTAAATCATATCAATATGATCCAATTAAGTAATGAAGTATCTAATGAATCATATAGGTCACAGATGGGAATGATGAAAACATGATGACGTGGTAGAAATGATTTGTTAATGCCGCAAAAATTTGGTGAAAGGGGTTAGTTGGCATAGAGTGAAATAATTAATAGGACCAGGATGTTAGTAGGGAAAAAATAGAGGCAGCATTAGTCATGCCGAAAATATTTTCCTGTAGGTGTTTCACGCGCAGACTGAAAATGAGAGGAGATTGGTGCCAAGATTTGCAACACCTGAACAACATGTGATTTCGGGGGTTAAACAGCAATGGTTCAAACGCAATAATTAATATTATTATATAAAATGGTTTTAGGTGATAATTTTGACAGAAGTGGTAAAAATTGGTTATATCATTTCAATTTCCAACAGAGATATTTTTATTTTTTTATAAAAAAAAAGAGAGAAAAAGATTTAAATAGTCAAACTTTTACACTCAAATAAACGGGGAAAAAATTTAAAAGGGAAAATTAACTGAAATTTTTGAAGTCACTTGCATTTTCATGACCTTTCTTCAGAATGGAACTTGTAAAATAATTTTGCCTTTTTATAAAAGTAAAAATCGTGTCTTAATACTTTTCAGTATAATGCTCAGTTTTTGGAAAAGAAATCAACTATTAAAATTTCAGCCTCCGACATAAACAGATTAGATTCGAATTAAATGTTGTATGGTTACATTTAAACTGATGTCAAAACATTTACACAAGAATTAACATTATTCAGCAAAATTTGTGAATCCAACTTTTAAATCTTGATGTTTTACCAATAAGAAATTTTACATTCTTTTTTTAGAAACTTATTTTTTAAAAATCACAAGTCTCTCATGATAAAAGAATACCTTCCAGAAGTTTCCTCAAATCGAATCTCTTAATACCAAAAAAATGCTTGAAAATGGTAATTTGTCAGAATTAAAATATTCCATTCGCATTTATAAATCACTTCAAGTAAAAGCCTTTACGTTCATCCTTCACAATTCGAATCTGATCAGCAAACACAGCAGAAATGCATCAGAAAAAGAAATAGCAACCATTTATTCTCCTACTATTTATAGGAAATAGTTACTATCCTCATCCTACCGGAACAACACAACAAAAGGAATTTCCATGTCAAAAGAGCCATCACGTGTAATCAAACCAATTAGACGGCATGGTAACGACCATCACTTCCAGCAGATCTCCTTTCATAACAAGAAGTAGCTACAAAAGTCATTATCGCAGATTAAGCCACTGAAAAGTGCTACAAATAATAACAGCGTCTCATTTATCACCGGGGAACCAGAAACCGGAACCTTACGTTCGCCTTTTCTGCACAGTATAATCCCAGTTTGCAGGGTGTGACTGAAATGATTAAGGTGTCAAATGCAGGAATAGTTCGTTGTCTTTTTTTATCAAGTTTTGCGAACCGTGAGGTTGAGATTATTGATACAGGATATATGCAAATGGTGGCGGGAACAGAATAGTTGGAGTTGTGCAATTAAGGTTTCAAAATAAGCTACTACCTTTTCAAGTCAGTTTTAAAGATTCAATCATAACTTAAATCGAGACTTCTTAAGTTGAACAAAAGTGAGAAGACATTTTGGCACTGCGAAAACTTTCTGATTGTTCGAAACTACTGCCAGTGACAAGTGAAGATGATAGTGAGGGTACAGATACGCAGTGTTATAATGCCCAGTTCAACAATCTTGAATATGATGCCACAATATTTCAAAGAAATTGATATATTAGATACTCTTGTGTGCTGAATATATTCAAATTGATTGTACGATTTCATGGATCGCTTTCAATAAGTTTAAAAATACACAGAAACACGCATTAGGCTCTTCACTGGTGATGCGGTCGTTTACAGTTTCACAAATTCAGATGTCATTGACCATAGTACACAAAAATATGCAACAATATTAATTCCAGTTTATACGCCTTACCATAAGTTGCGCTGCATTAAATAAATGTTTTATGTGTTATTTAATAAATGTTGCATTTTTAAATTTGTCTTTTTAGAGGGGAAAATGTTTTGGAGAGGCAAAAGTATAATCAGTCTTTGTCTTGGCAGAAGATTCAATGCCACTCGTCTCAAATGAAATGGGAAAAGGTCTGTCAAGATAATTAAATATATCTGAACCATGCGAATCGTTATGCAAGACAATGATTGGAGTTTTCAATCTAAATACATATTTTAAGATATCGCATGTCACTTAAACAGGAACATTTCATAGAAACCCAGTATAACAGCAATAATCTTTCAATATAACTGATATTATTTATACCACGCCTCTTTAATCGCAAAAGTGTCGTTTTTATACTAAATTATCTATATTCGTAATTATTGCAAAATTACAAAAGTAACTAGAGTATTATTATGTTATTTTTCTTGTCACTTAACTTCGGATGGGCCAGGATTTCGATCATTCCATTTAATTCAGATCTTAGTTTCTAACATATAAGGCCTTCTTTCTCTGAATACTTTGATTATAGAGATCGTATTATATGCTAAAACAATTGGGTATTTGACAATCTAAAACTCCAACGCCAACAAAATGTCATCAAGATGGAAGAAAAAAAGAACCTACCATTAAAACCAAACGGGAAAAAACATTGACAAACGATACATTATTTCACAGCAATATATTGAATAACGTTAATTACACCCTAAAAATTTCTTTCCAAAACGCCAATGTATAAACACACTGAAAGATTTCAACACATGGGGAGGATCCGTCCATCCGAAACTCCAATATATCCAGGCTAATCGCGATTACCTGAAAGGTCATTAGCGATGGCAAAACCAACAGGTCAAAACGCCATCCAGCTCTGCAAGAGTCGTTAAAAGCCATTTCGCAACGTTATAATAACGCTGCCCTGCGAAATGTCTCCCTGCATCATGATCATCCTATCAATAATTGGCGAGCAGCAGCAGCAGAAAAGTGTCCTCTGCAGGGACTGCGAAATTAAAGCGCTTATCAAGACGACGAGTCGTTCGACAACAAATGGATGAGGTAATTTAGCAGGTCATTGTTCTGACCTTGGAGAAAATCCAGTTCACTTCTCTTCTCTCTCCCTTTCCTTCCCTCTCTTGTTCTGTTTGCTCTCTGGTACCGTTGCGATTTAGCACACGCCACCAAGGGAAGCAATTTAAAACCAAACGCCTCACCTCCCGCTGCTATCAGTTTTTCGCGATCTTCCAGATTTGCGTGGCTCTACTCGTGACTGATCATCTCCGTCCAAACAAGTAGTAAGATGATGGTGATGCAGGAAGATTTGATGCCACGAATGAAATCAATATAAACCGGGACTTCTTAAGCAATGAAAAAAATTGCAAGGTTACGAAGATTCTCTGAAATTCTACCTCTGTCCTAAGCACAAATTACGAAGAAAACAACCTTGTTTTGAAAAGTGTCAAAAAATCTTTTGTGCAATCATTTTAAATTATTTTATTATTTATTTTGCATTACTTCTGCGTTTCATAATTAATTCATTATTACTTATTGATTCTGCATTTCATAATTTATTTTCCACTTTTGAAGTCGCCAGTAGAAAGGTTTAGAAAGCCCTGGTCTAAAAAAATAAAATTTCGCGACTCCTGAAAATCATCTGAATACGGAACTGTAAACAAATAATCATTTCTGCTCTAGATTGCATGAAAAGGGGGAAAAGAATTTAACAAAAACTTACTTAAATCTTCTAGATAGGAGGCTCCTTCACATGACGGAGGAAACAGTTCATCTGCCGAGTTTTCATCACATGATGAGGAAGATGAGGCATCACTGTCAATCTGTCTCCTCCTGCTTCTACTGCTTCTTCGGTCATCTGATCTGTCGGCGGTCCTACTTAGAGCAGCAGCCACCCTTGGTGAAAACACTGAAGATGAGGGAGAACTCTGAGTCCACCACTGCAGTAAGGCGGCAGGATACGAGCCCGGGTAAGATCTGCTGGCCACGATGTTATGCAGGTAGGACACCGAGGAAGTCTGGTCCTCCAATGACTCATCCCCGCTGCAACGTGGACAAGGCAGTCTATCGTTGTGAATGTGAGTACAAGTTGCCGGAATGGGCCAGCTGGACGGTGGTGGCGACTGAGGAGAGGAAGACCTGTTGCTGGAGTCACTATCACAGGTATTTGGATCGGTGTAGCCGCTCATGGCAGCACGGACAGTTGCTGAGGACTCTGCCCTGCTGCAAGAGCAAGATGAGATCTCGCCACAGTCGGGACACCACTCTTCGTCATCCTCTCGCTCAAGCAGAAGCGCAGATGCGTCGTCGTCCAAGAAGACGTCATCGAAACCGACGTCGTTGTCGTCAGAAAAGAAGTGGAAGCTACCGGATCCAGGATCGCTCAGGCAACAAGGGGATGCCTCGAATCCGGAATCTGGTTCCATAGGGGCAGACTGGGTTCGGATTGGGGGGAGATCACGTATAGTTACACCGATTTCAGTCTGTTGTTGGTCAGTGGAGGCACTCGCTAGTGTCACAGGGGCTGAATGGGTTCGAAGCGGACCCTCCGTCTTTCGGAATTGAGGCAACTCACAAGGAGTTGCTCCGATTTCAGCTGTTGGTGGACTGGTGGCGGTACTTGGTGGAGTTGGAGGTTCGCCTTTGCTCAAAGAAAACATGATGACTGGACTTCTGATGAAAATTCCTACAACAGAAAAAAAGATAAAAATAATAACTTTCCGCTATAAAATATGCGAAGGATCAACTTACCAGTATTTGGGGTTGATCAGAAAAAAGTAGCCTAAGTTCATACTTGATAATAGAGGAATTCGGTAAAATATCAAACGATACTTCAAAGAATTATAGATCCGTTGTAGCAAAATAATATAACACACGTATGATGCACTATGAAAATATATAAGGAAACGAAATGGGGATATTATCCTCAACTAATTACCAACTCAAATCAAATTTATGTATTAACAGCTCTGAGGGTTGAAAAAAATTAAGACTAACTGAAATGTAACAGATTATATACCAGTCGGTCACAATGCATTACACCATATAAACAGATAACAGCTCATAACTGCCTTCGCAATAAAACAATAACAGAAAATGGCGTTACTTGAAATGAAATATTTTTAAGCTACGATATTTCAACATGAATAAAGCGAAAATCTTAACAATAAACAAGATGTTTGTATGTTTATAGATGCTCAGATTACCGATAAACAACTGGTGATATTAATCTATTCATTTACATAATAAAAACTAATGAATCATTCGTAAATAGAAATGCATCTCTGTTATCTAACGGTGATTATCTTAATAATAAGAATGGTTTCTGCCATACACTCGATTCAGAACACAACAAATACGTTCGGTAAATTAAGTTCGTTTTCTGAGGTTCAAAATGGAAACTCCCAAAATGATTTTTTTTTCTTTCCTTCTTCAATTTGAAAGTAGGAGAAAACACGTTAGATCAACGGAATTCGATAATAAGAAAAAGCAAGACGTTCTGAAAGTGGAAGTTGGTTTTTAAAAAAATGCAAAAACCGCTCGAACAATGGAATTTCCTTTATTTAGCATCAAAGCGTTAGATATAATACACAGAAAAATGAATCAAAGCATAAAATAATTTTAGAACTATCAACGTATATATAAAGGAAACCGAAACGTTTTAGTTTTAGTTATATTAACGTCCCGTTTTGAAGCAACACGAGGGCTATTTTGGGACGGACCTCGTAATTTTGAACCGCGGTCAGATGATGAGGACGACACCTGAGCTGGCACCCCCTCTCCAAACTTCCATGCCACACTAACGGGAGGACGTTTGACCACTACGTATGATTTTACGCGCAACAGGCCCTATACACGGCGGATCTTCAGTGGAATCGGGTTTCGAACATGGAACCCTCCGGCCCCAAGGCCGAGACCTTCCTACTAGGACACCGCGGTCTCTTAAGTATGTTGTATGTAATGCATGTTGATGTTAAAGATCCTTTAAAAATATACCTTATAATCGAATCCAATTTAAAGTCTTGATTACTTCAAGGGTTGATTCTATATTACCCCCTATTTTTATTTGAATTTTAAATAATCAACCTATACGCTTGAGAAAAAATTATGTATTTGAAGTGATCAGCTTATAAATACACAGCGGCCTACACCGAAACAAATTTCTTTTGTATATTGCGTATTTTATTGGTTTATTCAGTCTTTAGACTGAATAGGATTGTAACTCTTGAGCGGTATAATGAAGTATGTGTAAACCACATGGAAAAATTCGGAAGGCAAGTAAAATTATTAATGCTAATTTCAATTAGCACATAGTTAGACTAACACAAGATGGTTCTGGAATTCTTGCAAGCCGAAAGAGCGACTACCTCGATCAGAATTATATTTTTGACAAAGGTTAGATTAAGCTCGCAAAGTTCAAACGCTTATGGTAAATAACAGTTTAGCCATAAAAGAAACTTAAGGTAAAAATGAGTTATTGGAGAGCTTCTCAAGAGAAACTGGCCCAATTTATGTTTCACGAGACAAAAATCGCAAGCGGCCTGTCTGACCATGACGCAACAATTTTTGATGAAGTACAAACTTCAACAACTCATGAAAATCTTAATCATTCTTGCGCGATTTATTCGTGAAGGTTGTTAATTATATTATATTGCATCATTCCTGACATGCTAGTATTTTGAAATGTTTCACACTTAAGTATTCTTGATTACAATAAGTTTTTATATTTTCAAAACTTAATTATTAATTAGTCGGTTGATTTAATAAAATTTTACCCCATACGCATGGCGCCACGTGGTATTGAATTTTAGAAAAAATTGCTCGCCGGATTCCATAATAATGAATTATAAATTAATGATGAAAAAGTAAAAAAATCATTAAAATAAAGAAAAATGTTTACTTCTTAGCACAATTATAAAAGCTTGTTTTTAAAAACAGTTTCTATCAAACTTATTTGTTTGGAAAGGTTGGAGAATATGACAGCAGGCCCTACGAGTTTTTGCAATTCAACTTAAGGTCGTGTGGCTCACAGTTTAAAAAACTCTGACCTGAACTAACTAGAAATCAAGGCCAACCAGGCGAAAATATCCGAACTCCTGGTTATACCGACACCAAATCAATTACCAGGAGGGTGTCAAGCAGTGCCCCCGCTGCTCAAAAGAATCGCATGACATATTCAAATCACTCCGGATTGTTTATCATTACATCGTGTAACAGCATCCGTCAAGGTTGAAAGCCACTTTCTCTGACCCAGTTCTAGGGTGAAAGTGAAGACAAGGCAGAAAACCAGTTCTGGTAAACGCCTCGTCTCAGCCGTGTCTGTTTTGTTGTCTGTTTACACCCGCTACATCACTTTAATTCGAGGGGACTTCACGAAAAAGCAATGGGATCATTATTAAGAGCTCGTTGGAACCGGGAATCGGTCAGAGCGTTTTTTGTGTTAGCAGATTTGATAAGGTCTTTATTCAACATTTCCCATGATATCCAGTTTACACAGGTATAATTCACAGTTCTTAAATATCAGT
>BGPR01000538.1:127529-145330 GCA_013235015.1 Araneus ventricosus
CTCGTTGGAACCGGGAATCGGTCAGAGCGTTTTTTGCGTTAGCAGATTTGATAAGGTCTTTATTCAACATTTCCCATGATATCTAGTTTACACAGGTATAATTCATAGTTCTTAAATATCAGTTAATCGATTAATTTAAGTAAATTTTTATTCCATAAGCGTGGCGCCACCTGGTAGTTGATTTCAGAAAAAACGATTTCAATAATCTATAATATTTGAAATAATGAATTATAAATTAAGAGTTAAAAGTAGAAAATAATTAAAGAGAATTGCTACTTCTTAATACACCAATTAAAATGTGTTTCAAAAAATTATTTTTATTACATTTATTTTTATTAGAATCAGGAAATTTGTCAGAAGCACAACGTAGATAAGTCCGCGGCATTGAATTGCTATTTCAGACCGCTTTAAAGCATACCGTGTCCGATCATCGTAACACCTAAAGCAGAGGTTTCCAACCTGTGGTACACGTACCCCTGGGGGTACGAGAAGGACCAGTTTGGGGTACGTGAATTCAAAGTTGTTAATGGCGGAAAAAAAACATAAGGGATAAAAAAAAAAGTTTCAGAATTATGTTTTTTCAAGTGAATGCTTACACTTTAATAACTGCAACACTTGAATAGTTGATTATTACGAAGTGTAATTTTTAGTTATCTTTATAAGTTAAAACGAAATTATTACAACACTGGTTTCATTTGCTTTGACGTTGAAATTATACTATTGTAAAAATGGAATAAATTGTAAAATCAAAAATAAGTCCCGCAAATATTATTAATCGAGTCATTTCACTCGTAAGCTAAACTTAAGCCTTTAACATTATTGCTAAAAACTTCTTTGCATAGACGAATGGTTGGAGGGAGGGGTGGTTATGACACTAGGGGGGGGGGTACACGTGAGGGAAAAAAGGTTGGGAATTCGACCGTTATGATGAGACGATAAATCGGCTAATTTGATTTACCTTTGTATCTTTAATAATAAAGGAGAATAAGGAGGAAATGAAAATTTCACCCCGCTCCCAGCTTTTCCACCCTCCACCCCTTTCAACTGAATGGGCCATCTACGAACTCGGTCGAGACTTTCACCTTTCCTGCAACATATCCCTTGACAATTAAAATCCTATCAAAATTATTAAACGGAAGGGGGAGAGAGAGACCATGATCAGACTAAGTTTAGTTTAGTTATGCAGAAAAGCTGTTCGGAAATTTTTCCGAAGTCGTGTCAAGAGAATCCTTGCAATGGATAGTCTTCCAATAAGGCAGTGGTGCACAAACCGGGGGTCGCGAGAAGATTTTTGTAGGTCGCTAAATTTAAAGAAATTTATATGACAATAAAAATATGTCTTTTCTTCAAAAAACGTGGTCTAGACCCCCTAAGGGGTCGCGAAATAATTTTATACAAAGTGAGGGGAAATGAAAATAGTTTACGCATCACTGTAATAAGGAATCTACCTAAATATCAAACACATGCTGGATATTCCAATGAAAACAAGAGTAATTCGAAATGGGTGGGAAAAGTTTAAAGACAGGTCAACTATAGCCTGCTACAGGATGTTGCTCACGTCATATGTATGTTTTCTGTACGTAACAGAAAACATACATATGACGTGAGCAAATCTGAATCATCCAAGATTAAAGAAGCATTGCCAAATATTAATCATCAGCGGAGAGAAAGGTGATTTTCCAAACCGATTGATTGACAAGTACAACATTATGCTAACAAAAAACACAATAGCAATACGATAATGCGTTATCACCAACTGTCCGCGAGAAATTCGCTATCTATAACAATAAAAAAACAAAGCAGGAAAAGAAGTGCGAAGAAAGATAAAACCTGCGAGAGCGATTCGAAAATAACACCAAAATAAATAGGGAATGCCAGACTGCGTGGAACCGTACGGTTACAGTGACTTGCGCAATTTTACTCAGCTAGTAAAGTAACGTGGAGCTCTAAATTTAACAGCTAAGAAATAGCTACGGGGTTCTTACACGAAACCACAGAGTAGTATTTAAAAACAGAAAGAATTCGAATCATTTGAGATATTGTACGCGTAGAGTGCTGTGTAAATGTGAGTTTTTTTTTTTTTTTGAAGTTAAGTGCAAATGCTTTAAATTAGGGCTTCTTAAACTGCGAGTCACGACCCCATGTAGGGTCGTGTAGAACAATGTTGAGAACACGGAAAACACCAACGCCGTATTTTCCCAGATTCCTCAATGCTTGTAATAAAAAACAGTCAAGAAAATGAAATTAAATCAATTCGTGAAAACTCATTAAATAACTATTTTATTTTGAAAAATAGTTCATCATTAATTATCGCTTAATTTCCGTCTTAATGTTCTAATTTTGAGCTGGCAACAGAATTTTTCAGACAAAAAAAGGAACAGCATTTTTTTCCCCCCATCCTTAAAGAGGTCGTGTTTAGGCATATAACTATTAAAACTTTCTGCAACAACTCCTCCGATGGGCGAAAAATCAGTTCTCAAAGCAAAGTAAACAAATTGGGAAATAAAAATGCAGGAATAAAGTTTTACTTCATGATAAATAATAAATTTAGCTAAACACATTTACTAAGCAACTTTAATAAAACATTAAAAGTCAAGAGTTTTCTAGACCAAGTTTTTAACTTTTGCCACTTGCAGCCCTTTTTCAGTTGACAAAAAATTTCGCGACACAATTTCCTCTAAAACATTTTGCCACGACCACCAGAGTTGGGATATAAATACGAAAGTTAAGTATTAATTAGGGTCAAATTAAATAATAAATTAAAAATAGTTACTCAACGAGTTTTAATGAAATATTTTAATTAAAATTATCCTTAAACAGTTTTTGATCACAATCATTGAAAAATTTGAAAGAAGAAGACGATATAAGTTTTTCGCGACCCACACTTTACAAACATTGCAAAATCTGAAACAAGAAGACGATATAAGTTTTTCGTGGTCACAATATCGTTTTACGCGACCCACACTTTACAAACATTGAAATATCTGAAACAAGAAGGCGATATAATTTTTTCGCGGTCACAATATTGTTTAACGCGACCCACACTTTAAGAAATTCTTTTCTAAATCGTTAAATCGCCGCACACCGGTCAACAAATGTGAACAGCTGCCAGTCGCGTTGGCAGACAGTGACCAACGAAAGGCATTGTTTGATATAGTACAGTTTGTGAGTAAAAATCAACAACAATCACAATAATATTTGCTGAAGAGGAACGTAAATAACCCCTTGTTTTCTTCGTTTTCAAAGCAATTTGAATAAATACATGTCGCGTCCCAAAATGTTTACCTTGCTTTCACTTTTCGGATGCTCTAAGGTGATTGGGGGGTAGCCTAATCTGACCGTGATTTCATCATATTTTTCGATTAAGATCTTCTTTCGCAGATGCGTTGACCAAACGCCAAGTTTTCCTTGCTGTCCGAAATAAGAATAAAATTCCGTCATACAGGCGCTGTTGCTGTTTAAACTAACGGCATGGCTTCTATTCAAGAAAAGGAATAATGTGTGGCAAGTTGAGACGAATTTACTTAACAAAAGCTATGAAAAGCAAAGCCATGGAACAACGTAGCTGCTATCGGAAACAAACACCAGATGTGAAGTTAATACAATTTTGGATGCAAAAGTTTCCTGGAAAAGGTACGATCAAAAAGGAAGAGCCAAACTACAAGTTAGACATTTCGCGAGCGACTCGCAGAGCTCGTATCGAGTTTTAACATGTTCGCAGACCTGAATGTTATGGCATTAATCTTCATTGTGATGCAAAATAACATGAATGCTAAATTATGCAATTTTATAAGCCATACATTCATGCATTCAATTCTATATAGCCTTAATTTTTTGAAATTATTATGCATTTTAAAGTAATGGTTATCTAGTTCAATTTGTTTTGTCTTTTCTTTCGGCGGTAAGCGAACGTGTCAAACAAGCATTGAGAATTTTTTGTATGTTTCTACAAAATATGGTACTTGTAAGTACACTGGTAATAATTATAAGCAATTTAAATTGGAGTAATCATTTTTGGATATTCTGTACATTAAGTGTAAACAGCTAAAGACAACTCATGATGACAGCAGACTAAATGCTAAGAACAGCCGCTCTGGATAGCACAATACCTGCGCCATCCAGTGGGTATATGCATAACGCCTTAGGGGTAGAGGCATTAGTCAAAAAAAATGACGGGAGGCTGTCTTTTCAAACAGTCGCTGATGCTAAAGACGTAGGACTACTTCACTGACGTGACTCTTTTCCGATTTTTAATTTTTCTTGTAACTTCTGTTGTTATCCTTTATCTTTAAAATAAGACATTAGCTATGTTTTTAACATATGTAATTACCGAGATAAGAGGATCTCCCACACCAACTTTTGTGGCGTTTTGGCGTGTGAATCAATTTCCTTCCTGAGACCCCAATGGTATGAAATTAGTCCTACTTTAAAAACTAAATGACTTTAACTTCATTACACGGTATATCACGGATATTATTACATGGTATATCAAATGTTGGTTTTAAAAACTAAATTCTGTTTACAAATTACTTTTAAATACAAAGGGTTCATATTCAGCCCTATTTCATTCGAAGCAATAATACACACGTAGCTTTTCCCTGAACTATCAATAACAACACATGACTACAACAATTTCTTATTTTTGAATTGTATTTGATTCATTAAGGAAACAGAAGCTCTTCGTTAGAAAAAAAAAATGCCGTGAATCGTACAATAATTCCAATAAATACAGAACTACCGATAAAATTTATTAAATCGAAGCTATTTTTTAAACTAAATAAACAATTCCAGTCAAAAATTATTCTATTTTTATCTTCCACTGCAGACAGAGATAGGATCAACTGTCTCGTTCGGACACATTCGACGTCTCAAATCGTCTGCTGGGGGGATGGATGTGCAAAACACAAACATCCTAATTGTATTCAAAACCCGGAAATAAAGAAAGTCAGACGATTTCTAGGTCACAGCAAACGATTCAGACAGGGATGGACCTTGAAAAAAGCATGCATGACACAACGACGGGGAAACACGGAAGTGAAAAATTTCAAAAACCAGACACTCTGGAAACTTTTTTCAGGTGTAATACACCCTCCCTATCATAGGTCCCCTCCCCCATTTGAATATTTAGAAGGTAGAATATTATGCAATATTTCTCACTAAGCTGTTGGCATTGGCGGCAGATCTTAATAAACTGAATGAGGGTACCCAAGGTTAAACGGGTGGCAAAATTTAAAACCCAAACCACCGTTTTAGGCAATCAGCCAACAGATAACTATTTTTTCTTAACTATCATTAACTAGAGAACAAACGTGCGCATTAACTACAACTAACAGCAAATGCGTTGCGCGCAGCGTTGATAAAAAAAAAGTCATGGAATAATTGTGAAACAATACAGGTGTGCAGACGGTTCAAAGTCGTTTGCTTGTCAATTATGGCGGGAAAAAATAGAAGAGCTTGGAATTAAAAACGGCCCAATAAAAACAACGCATTGTAAAATAAATATCAACAGCGCAACCTTGGAAGTTAACTAAAACGAAGAGATTTAAATGTCGTGGCTAGTTTAACAAACGCCACAGCCTTATTTTGATGGAAAAGATATGGCTCAGTAGAACGGTTTTTCAACGACCATCTCGCATGATGAAGAATACATATTTCCTCTCCATTTATAATTTTCAGTATAACGGCCGTTTTATAAAGCGTTTCTTGTTAAATTATAGTTTCACTTGAATTAATGAAGTTAAAAGTGAGACCTAATAAAGTTAAAAGTTGTTGGGTTTGTCAAATGCCGCGAAATGAAATATCACGCACCAACAATTAAGTTTTTACATAAAAATCTAGCTAAAAACTAAGAAAAATTATTTGAAAAATCAATATACCTGACGTTTTACATCGGTTGATTTTGATTTTCTAGATTTACATCCCGTTTTGACTGAGGCAATAATGATGGCACCCGAGCCGGCACACAAATCTCCAAAGTTTCACACCACTCGAACATGAGTACACTTGTCCCACGACGTCACAATTAGAGTGTACCAGGCCTATTTACACGACGAGTCTTCAGTTTCGAACATACTGTTCTCAAACCTTGACACCGAGATCGCCGCCAAATTACTGCAGCCCTAACTTTTTTTTTTATAAAAAGTTCATCGAAGTCGTATTCAAAACGAATGGCCTAATCATTAAAAAGCTATTTATCTACCGAAAAATTTGCATTAAAGGAATTCGGATTGCTGAATTCATAATTGATTTATTCAAAGTTTATAGGTAAGGATTTCACACGATAGATTTTGAATAAAAACATTATTTAAAACATGCAAGCTCCAATATTCCCTAATTTTGTTTAAAAGGGAATAATTTTTTTAAAATTATTCACGAATGAACTTTACTCTGCCACGCATTTTTGAAGATTCAATTTTGCAAATATGACAAGGAGCCATTAATACATCTATAACCAAGAAATCTATCCACATATTAGATACACAATGGAATTTTTATCGAACACTAATACAAAGATTTAAATCAGAATGAACGCAATTCTCCAATATAGAACCGGTTTGGGTAATTAGCTGAGAATCTACTATCTCATAAATATATATTGTTAAACATCACATTTTTTATAACTCGTATTATACTCACGGTCCGAATATAATGACCTGCTGCTATAGAACAGCTGACAATTGCAACACATCATACTAATCAACAGCTAAAATGATAAGAATACATCTGCTATTAATATACAATAAATTCATTAAATGTATCATTCGTGATTTGCATAACAATCAACTTTTCGGTTCATCTCAGTATTTGAGTTAATATAAACAAGGCACGTGGTTAAATTAAACGCTTGAAAGAACCCAATCTTAGTTACAGCCAACCCACAGTAATATTTTCTATTATTATTTAGGACCTTTCATTGTTTTCCAAAGTTTCGGTTCACGAATTTCAGAATTAACATCATAAAGATTCCTTTTTCCTCCATATTTAAAGTTCTGAAAATAAAGCTTTTAAATCAAAAAGTTTGTACAGTTCAGAATTAGCAAACGATAATTTATTTCAAAGAGAAAAGAATTAAAATAAAGATTCAAAAAGAAAAAGAACAAAAATCCTTACATTAAACAAATTTGCTTGTGAAACGTTTTCTATAGAAAATAAAAATTTCGAGAATGAAGTAAATTCATTTGACGTAACATTCACGTGTTAAACATAACTGCATAATGTCATCTAACTGCCCATCGTCTTAAATTAAACTGCAATGTCACATTCTTTTTTCCTACTCCAAGATAAGCAAAGATATCTTTTTTATCAGTATATCCAATGCTTCACAGCCTAATTTATTTCTATACTTAAGATCACATTCGAATTTTAACTCGAGCGGAAAAATTAAAAAGAAACCAAATAACATTCCTTTTGGAATCAGTTCTATTTAAATTTAGATTATCAGAAATCCGAAAAGAATGTTTATGTTAAAAATAAACGCCGAACACTAGACAACCGAAAACTTAAACGTTTCTTCACTTTCTCCCCAGTTGAATCGAGTCGCACTTTCTTTAATCAAAACAGAATCGAGTTCCACAAAACGATTTCGATAATTCTTCGTCTGCGGAGTTTTTTCTTCCCGTTCGCCAGCTTACAGGAAATTCGTTTTTTGTCGTTTTCACGATGCGCAGTTAATCTAATAACGGAAGTTACTCGCGTCTTTCGAACGTTAACGCATGTCCCGATGATGCAATTAACCGCAAAGTGGTTAATCACGTGATGATCCGTTTTGTTCTATTTTTAGAGCCATTGGTTAATTGGGGGAATTCTGAAAATTTCTCCCCCTTGTTGATCAGTCTTAAGTATTCCTCACGTTCTTCAATAACGTGAATAATCCTTAAACAAGATGGTAAGGAACTCCGCGTTTTCGTTTGCAGTTTTAAAAGTTTTTTCGAAATTTTTAAATTATATTAGTATTTTAACTTGATGGCTTTAATAATATTTGTAATTTATTATTATTAAGTTAATATTTTCGGTACGAAAGACGATTTTTTGCATGTCCCGTACGATGAGCATAGTGATCCGTTTTTTTTTTTTTTTTTTTCCTTTTTTTTTCCTCAAGACTTTTAAGGAGAAATTCTGAAATCTTTCTCGATAGGTGAACGTTGTAGAATAACGTGAGTAATTCTTAATTTAGAAGAAGGTAATTTTAATTTTGTTTTGAAATTTCAAAAATAATTCCAAATTTTCATTTCACATGAATTTTTTATTCTGTATCAGAGGCATTTTTAAAAATTATGCAGGTATTTCACACACATTATTTCTTAAATTAGTTTTTCAAGTATAAAAAAGTTCTAAAAAGTTTGCTTTTTTGCAAGAAATATTTCCTGAGGCTTAAAAAAAAGATAGGATTATATAAATTTTTAAATAAGAAAAGAAAGCAAACTATAACTTTATAAAGCAGCAAAAAAAATTAATTAATCTTATGATTTTAACCTGAAGTTTATAAACTAAAACCCATCATTTTAAATAATAATTGTATTAACAATAATTAAACTAAAGAGTTTTACGAGGCTATAAAATTTGAGTTATGCTCAAGAATTTCAATTAGATTGCAATATTGCCTTAGAGACAACCTTGCAATCTAATTTTTATCTCAAATTTGGAACAAACTTTTATTCATCGTTTCTTATATAATCATAATTTTCAATATAAAAATTAAAAAATTTAAGATTGCAATGAGCGAGAGAGAGAAAAGGGAATTTTACAGTAATTTGCAGAAATCCATAATTTAAAACAAACTCATGAACCTGAACAATTAACATTTGTTTAAACAACCACTGAACTGAGTACATTATTTTATTTGCCTAAAAATAGAACTAAATAAACTACTAACCATTTATATAAAACTATAATCAATGACCACTCAAGTTGACAGCATCTAGAAAGTTATGAGGGACCGATGAATGACATAAAACATGTTCCTATGCATCTTAGGCTGTATAAAGAGTTCAACAATACCGTACAACTTTTAGTTTAAATAATAGTTTTGTAATGCAGCATCTCAATTACTAGTTTTTAAAATTTAATATTGTTGAAATAGGTCCATTACTTTTTTATATTAGGGTATATTCAAGACTTAACTGGACATAAAGATTAGGCCACAAAGCTTGTACCATCACCTTAAATTGTTGCTCACTATAAAACTGACAAACTCAATTGCGTGAGAAATAAAGAAACATCATCAGGTGATCCAATCATATTTCATTTCATTCTTGGTCATACTGCCAAAACTCACACCACACTTTTTGTGCACAGGTGCAATATTTCACCACAAAGAAAGGAAAACATGATAGTTCTGCCAAAACAAGATCATTAGCTACGTACCATTTGTCATCATGGTTGCAACAAATGACCACACCGAAGTTGATATAGAATTATCCGAAAGAGAAAGAATAGAAAGAGATGAAAAAAAAGATAGAAAGAGATGAATAGCAGTTTGGATTGAATGTGGTAAAATAAATGGAACTGCCAGAAAAATTGAAAATGACTTTGATACTTCTTTAATTCAAAATACTGTCTTCAATATTATTAAAATACACAATTTTGCTCTAATGATACATGAGGATCAATGCAATAAAGTTTCTAATATTTTAAATGCATTATAAAAATTTAAAAATTCTGGAAAATTGTAAGACTTTTTTTATTTTGATGTTTTAAACTGGGAAGAAAAACTTCATTCCTTTTGCTACATCTGCTCATATCACAATGAATGATATGAATAAAAATTATCAACAGAAGTAAGCACTGCTGGAATATGATTATATCTATAAAACAATTAGTCTTTGAATAGTAATCATTAAAAGTTCTATTTCATTTTCTTTTTCAAAAATTAGATTTTGAATTTATATACAGACACATTTTTCATATTTCAGGGCAGAATGTTAAATCTGACTAAAAAATAATTTAGTGCATCTAAATAAGCAGCAGAACATTTAAGTTTAAAGCAACCTGAGCAGAATTCTAAATTAATTTTGCATCCAAATTAAATTTAAAAGATTTATGAAAATGCTAATTTGATATGCATTAAAAATTTACTTTCTTCAAACAAAAGAAAGCTAAAAAATTCAACATAGAATACTTTTGCAAAATCAAATTTAAACATATATGCAATATAGAATTTTATACAGAACAGAAAATTATTCTATAAAAAGCTAATATAGAAGGCAAAATGGAAACTGAAACTGCATGCACTTTAGAAATGATAAAAATTGAATTAAATACTGAACTTATAAACTATGATATTAAAGCATACTGTCTTTAAAAAGTCTATTATCTGCAATTTGCATTATTAAAATACAACCCAACATTTGACAAACAGTAAGCAATTTAACATATATATAATGCATGCACTGCAATTATTGACAATAGAAGCTTCAATATTATATTTGAAACAGTAGCTAATGAATTAGTAATTCAATTGCTTGAACAAAAGATTTTAGAAATCACATAGGCAGAAAAAAAAATTATATTAATCTAAAATGAAACCAAGAGATATAAAAACTTTTATATAAATTCACCCACAATATAATTTCCAAACTGAAAATTCAATTAATTTCAGAAACATTCCATAAACAAAGTTTTAAAGAAATGTAAACAAATAAATTGATTTCTGGATTAAATATATGTTTAATTATTGCGAGTTAAAATTTCTATATATTTATTATAAATACAATTGATATAATAAACTAATCATAGCAGAGGTAAATTTCCCAGAATCTTAAATTCATGCTTAATTATTTAATTTGTAATAGTAAATACTTACAAAAGAAAATATTTACCCAAACAAATTATTCACTAACAATATTTTAGAAACTAGTTTCTACGATTCACTGGTAATGGTTGTAAGCCGCAATATTCCAACAGAATACCAACACAAACTTTTTCAAAACAAGAGTTGACTTACTACAAGATCGATCACGTGACTAAACAGAACAACAAGTGCAGTGACATGCCAAAACATGCTTTTCTCGCAAGTCAATGTACTGTACAATAACTGCACAATTTTAAAAAGCTGCGTTTGCACAGTCAATATTTGCATTGAAAATTTCTGATGCAATCTTGCTTAGTGCAAAAACTGTGTATTTAGCGGGAAAACGTGGTTCTTTTCAAAAGTAAACACGTTCTTTAAAATGCGGGTAATATTGTAAAAATGCAAAAAATATTTCATCCACACAACATCGTATATGTATAAATTAGAAATCAACGTACCTTTAAATGATCCAAATTAAATAATCAGCAAAAACAACACTAGGAAACTCCTAACAGTCGCACAGAATTTTCTAACACCTTGCCTGATCGAGGTTTACTCAGATTATGAGGCTTGTCAAGACCACAACTTTTCCTTAGTTCGGAACAGAGCGACCAAAACAAAAGGTTGCTACAAAGTATCCTTTGCCGCCAACTTCGCTGAAGAAAGTCGCCAAAGCGAATTGCAACATTCAAAAAACTTCTTTTGTCCACATTTTTGAGTCTTTTCAACTTAATATTTCACAACTCCATATTTATGCAGCTCTTTATTATCGCAGAAAATGCTTATTTTGTTTGCATATTGTTTTTAAAGGTGCTAAAAATTAATTAAACCTATCAGCAAACTGAAGTGCTAATTCGCCAAGTTGGAAGCCACCATTGATCCCTGAGGTTTTTGACGTCATACCCGTGTTCGCGGGAAAAGCATCCAATGGGAGAAGCTACAGGTTCGACCCCGGCGATTGGACACAAGTCGCACGATAAACACGTGGCGCCACTTTTTCTCCCTTTTTTGTTCTTGGCGACTTTTTTTATTATTTTTTATTATCTTTACTTCACCGTCACTTCGGTGGTAGCTCACGCTACGAGAGTGATGCCCGGTGGAAAGTTGAGCACGCCCGTTTCGAGCCAATGCCCGCAAAGCAAAACTCAGGCAGACGAGTATCAGTTCATGGGGTTTTTCTACATCAATTCTTTTTTCTTTCTTTCCCCTTTCGCAGCTAAGTGTTTATTTTCTCTGCTCGTTCATTGTTTACGACTGAAAGACAAAAACTCGTTAGTGCTTTTAGATTTGTTGTTTTTTCATCGCTTGGATTTTAGCTTTTTCGTTTAGTTGCGAGATCCACCCAATTTTGCTGAAGTTCGATTAGTTCTTACCGTCCTTTTTTTTTTCTCCCACTTTTCTTTCTGGCTTCAGTCCTTTCAGCGTTAGTTTATTGCACTCGGCTTAAAAAGTTTTTATTATGCGTGAGATAAAAAAAAAAGCATTTAACATATAATTTTTTCAGGGGAATATTTTCTTAAATGAAAACAATTATACAACCAGGAACTAACCACAATTTTACAGATTCCGAGTACAAATTCGAAAACAACACCTTAGTATTTGTAGTATTCCGTGGAAAATTGTACTTATAATGCAATAATTTATTTCGTAGAAATGCAGCGTGTTGCTTTACGAAAAAATTCAAAATCCTATTTTGGAGTTGGTGCCTTATTGCTTTATTCCAATGACAAATTATTAGAGAAATTCATTTCAGTTGATACAAAATTATTTGCTTAGCAACATTTTCCCCGAAACAAGTTATTTTAGTTAAATCTTACCGTTGCTAGGTGCAGAATTAATGTTCCTAAAATACTCAAATAGATTGCATTTTTATGAATTATTTTTAATATAAAATTATGAAAACGCTCTAGCCATCTCTCTCTTTTATAAATTTTTTTCTCAAATTCCGGTAGACTCTTGCTTGGAAACAGCCGGTAATAAAATTCAAAAGAAAGATAAGAATATATGATGCACTTTTATCCTGATTCTTTTTAAGGCTTCTTAATCGGAATCACTTATATATAAATAATAGGAAATTAAAAATGTTTTTTTTATTTATTTTTATTTTTAACCCTTTCTTAATTACTAGAAATTCATTCAAAATAGAACTGAGATAGAATGTGACACAAAATGTAATTCTCAATGTATGTCCTCATTAGTAACAAGAAAAGCCAATTAATTATTAAAGAATTTTTTGAAATTAAGTAAACTTTGCAAATTAGTCGCGTGCACGCTATATTAACATATTATACAATAAAACAGTAAATATAGCTCTACATACGGATATTTAAATATATATAAATTTTCACGTAGGACTACGTTCCTCCCATTGGGGTCTCAGTCTCATTTGGGGTTTGGCGTGTGAATTTGATTCACACGCCAAAACGCCCCAAAAAACATTGTATGGGAGACCCTCTATATCTCGGTAACTACACATGCTAAAAAAATAAATAATGCCTTATTTTAGAGATAAAGGGCAACAAAAGCAGTTACAAAAAATATTGAAATTCGGAATTGTAGTTCAGCGATTACTGAGTCGCAAAGTTGGGCAAAAATACGCATGAATTGGTGACGCGATCCTCAATATCTCGGTAACCACATACGTTAAAAACATAACTAATGTCGCATTTTAGAAATAAAGGGTAACAACAGAAGTTACAAAAAAAATTTAAAAATCGGAAAAAAGTCACGCGAGTAAAGTAGTCCTACGCCTTTAACATCAGCGGCTGTTGGAAAAAGACAACCTCCAGTCATTTTCTTCCTTGTAAATTTCATAGAAGAGAGGCAAAGATTATATACAAGAACGACTCGCAGTTTGTAGCATGATTTATCAGTGTGTTTAAGCATGAATTTTAAATCGTTTGGGATAAAGGGTAAAAATAAAATTCATTGAATTGGTGCCTAAGATTATGTACTGGAGTTTGGTTTAGCTGGAGTGCAAGTATTTACATTTTCAGTAACATATTTTTAAAACTTTTGGCGCTTTTGTTGAAAGTTGGAAAAAATTAATACAGCTTAAAGAGGAATTTCATACAAATTAAAATTTTTACAGAATATCACTGATCTCACAAATTTACGGTGAGTCATACTTTCGCTGAAAGATTCACTTTGTGAAATATTACGCACCAACTGAATTGCGCTTTCCATAAAAATTACTTTAATGATTCTTATCACCGTTTAAAGATGATCCTTAGACAAGTATTAAAGTTTCTGTTGCAGAATAATTAAATTTACAAGCAGTTACACAAAACACAACAGATTTTATAAAACTCGTGGCAACTGGGATATCTTTCTATTATCTAAAATGAGTCACTTGCACAGATCTGTTTACCTAGGGTTACAATGACTTTTTTTGTTGTTGTTGAAATCCAGATACGCCAGGTGGAGGATCTTGTGTGTGGGGGCTAAAGAGACCATAAAATTCTAAAAGCTGCCTAACAACGGCCCTCTTTCATAACACTAGCACAGATTAGTTTAGTTTAGTTATATTAACGTCCCGTTTTGAAGCGACACGAGGGCTATTTTGGGACGGACCTCGTAATTTTGAACCGCGGTCAGATGACGAGGACGACATCTGAGCTGGCACCACCACCCTCGTCAAACTTCCGCACCATACTAGCGGGAGGACGTTTGGACACTACGTATGAATTTACGTGCAACAGGCCCAATACACGGCGGATCTTCACTAGAATCGGGTTTCGAATCTGGAACCGAGAAGCCGAAACTTTACCACTAGGCCACCGCGGCCTACTAGCACAGAGTTGGAGAAAGAGAAAAAAAAATGTAAGACATTAGAATGCAAAGAAGATACATTAATTATTACTGATGTTTGGTAATTCAAAATTATATTAATGAAAAACAGAATTAAAACAAAATTGCCAAAACTTTTAATTTTCAGTTGAACCAGGGCCTGGTTAAGGAGGTTGGTCAACTTTCTCATCGACAATGGATGTAAACAATGAATTTTGCTTTTCAGTGTAAACAATGGCATCAGCTTTTTCAGATTTTCTCTATTACCGCCAAATTTCTCTCTCGCCGCTTTCACTGGCGTAAATCGGGACACTAGTGCGGACGTGAGCTTGAAATCCGGACGTTTGGTATCCCTATATTTCTCTTTCGTCGCATTCACTGGCGTAAATCAGGACATTTTGAAAATCCGGACACTAGTGCGGACGTGAGCTTGAAATCCGGACGTATGGTAACCCTATGCTTATCTTCATACCAGGCAGTAAATTTGCTGAGGTTAAAGTAATGAATGAGGGCAATGCAAATAAGTGAAGATATCTATTAGTTACTATTATTCCTTTTGGCTACGAATCTACACTATGATTGACTGCGTAGATATAAGTGAAGACTGATAACGCCAAAAGCGTTTAAAATGCGCTTATCAGGTTTTAACAAAGGTTTCAGAAGAAACGCTAAAAGTGATTGATTTTGCATTTTGATAGACTGAAATAGCACACTTCGGACGCTAGTGGTCAATGGGCAAAGATAAGATTATATAGGCATTGACTAGGAAGTCCAATGAAAACTGAATAGAAAGGTAGCTTTGTGGGAAAACGGTTCTCTACGGGTTCTACGTGGTCATTTGACAAGAGAAGAGATAAGAACTTCAATGCTATTTTATAACTTAGAAGTTGAAAATGCATATAGGGAGTTTTGGGACAGACCAGGGTTGCCATATTGGTCTTTTTTTTTTTTTTTTCAAAATACTTGGCCTTATAAATTTTAATTTGGACTTAACTTCATTTTTGGCCTAATTTTGGCTTTATTTTCATTCAAGAAATTTAGAATTGCATTTTGTAAAATTAACCTATAAATGCTCAAGTCTCATTTTTTAAATAATATTTCGTATACTAATATTACATATCCTGAAATCAACTGAAAATTTAATTTAAACAAATCTGGCCTGAAAAATGTATGTTTTAGTGCCCTTCTAAGTCTCAAGCCATTATTTAGGCAAAGTCCTATTAATGCAAAAAAAAAAAAAATCGAAGTCTGAAATTTTTTTCTGTGAAATTCCAAAAAGGAATATATTCTTTCAATTGTATTTACTGATGTATTTGTTAAATCATAGTAAAATAATTTATAAATAATTCCGCTTGAATTCTGCATCGTCCTAAATCGAAGTTCAGAAAATTTAGTCACTTAATTTTAATTAAGATATAATAGCAAACCATAAAAATAGGGAATTATAAGTTTTCCATTTTGAAAGACCGAAATAGGTGTTTTCCGATTATAAGTACAGTGATAAATCGGTTTACATCGATAATCCGTGCAAATACAATCGGCGAAATCCGAAACCGACGAAAACCGAGGTAATTATTTCCATACGAATCAATGTAAATCTAGTCAATTTTTTCTAAATGCTCCGAAATCCATATCAGAAACACATTTTAAAGAGAATAAATATAGTGTTTAATACTGAAAACAATAACAAATTAATATAAAATGAATATAAAACTGCTAAACACTATGAGTTTCTGACTGGTTCAATCACCACTCGCATTACCTCACAATATACGAATCAGTCTGTCTTTCATGTCTTGCCTTTTTCCCCTAGTACAGGAGTTCCTAACCTTTTTTCCCTCGCATACCCCTTGAATAGTCTTTTTATCTTCGCGTACCCCCTACTGTCATACCCCCAATCATCCGTTTAAACAAAAAAGTCTTTATCAATAATATTAAGGGTCTGGGGGTGCTTCAGAGTCAAATGACTGGAATTTACAACATTTGCAGGATTTTTATTCGATTTTACGTTTTATTCCATTTTTACAATAGTATTAATTCAAAGTCAAAACAGAAAAAAATCAGTACTGTAATAATTTCGCAGTAACTTATAAGATAGCTAAAAATCCCACTTCATTTGGCTTTCTTTTTTCCTTATTTTGAAGGTAGTACTTGCACAACTTTTACTTTTTACACGAACTTTAGGAAATAGAATTCTGTAACATTTTTAATCCCTTAAGTTTTCTTGTGCTCGCCATTACTGACTTTCAGTTCGCGTACCCCCAAGGGTACGCCTACCACAGGTTGGGAACCTTTGCTCCAGTATAATGTACGTCCTCTTTGGCATTTTCTTGAAAAAGAGGCCTGTTTCATCACAGTTGAAGTCTTATTGGATGATGAATCCTTCAGCCTCTACACAATCTTTGGATTAGGACGCACGTGTTTCGGCCTCAGACTTGCCCGAACTCGCCCTTTCGTTGTTCGTTTTCCCTAAACTAGCAACGAGGTCACGAAGGCTTGCCGACGAAATCCGTGGCAAATGACTAAAACCGAACTAAATTTTTCTCTCGAAAAAATCGAGGATATCAGAAATCAACGAAAAGCGAGGTATTACTGTATTTTCTTATTGTATTTTATGTAGCACTTTTCCTCCTCTTCTAACTAGAGCCCCGGGTGACACACGTGAATTCTAGAGAGTCCCAAATTGAAGTTCAGAAAATCTGGTCACTGAATTTTAACAAGGGAGCAGGGTTGTCTTTAGAAATTTGAGCGTCCTGGGCTAGAGTAATTTCGCAGTGGTGGCGAGTAAAGGGAGTGAGGGGGACGGTCTCCCCCCTACTTTTCTGGAAAAAATTAAATTTGTATTTCCTTGCAGCTGTTTAAAACTAGAAATCATAAAAAAGCAATAATATTCGGGAAAGCTAGTTAATTTTGTAGTAAAAATTTTAAATTTTGTTGTTTATCTCCTGTACTTCCGGGCACTCTTCAATATCAGTAAATTTTCTGCCCCCCCCCCCACTTTCTTTACCCAATCGCCGCCACTGTAATTTGTGCCAATCAAAATCGTAACTAGGAATTATAGAACCAATGGCCCACACAACCCAATTCGAGACAGCCTTCCAAGTTATCTTAAGGCTTAAAACCCAACGAGCCTTAAGAGCTTATGGCCACACAGCCCACTCCGAGACAGCCTTCCAAGTTGGTTTAAGGCTTAGAGCCCAACGAGCCTTAAGAGCCCATGGCC
>BGPR01000538.1:147582-178781 GCA_013235015.1 Araneus ventricosus
TGTGTGTGTGTGTGTGTGTGCGGTGTCCAGACGAATCTATCGCACTTACAGCCATGAAATTTGGTACACAGGTAGTCGTAATGATGACTGAATGCACCTCGAAGCCGAAATTTAAAAATTTAATCTAGAATTTTTTTTATTTAATGTTTTGGTTGGTTTTTCGCACTAATTTCTCAATAGAATGGTTTCGAATAATTGTACAAAAAAAAACATAGATTGGTTTGGACCATTGGAAAGAGCACGCGATTTCCGTTCTAATGAAGTTAGTTTCGAATTTCTAACGTAATTTACTGGATTTTGGGATTTTTTAAAAAAATAGTCACTTTTCAAAAATAAAATTTTCTGGAATCCTTAAAACTCTTGCATCCGATGTTCTAATAAAGATATCATTTTCAAAATTTTTCAGCTTATAACTGCAACGGTTCTGTCGGATTTAAAACAAGAATGGTTAAAATATCTTTTGCCGTTTTTTTTAAATTAATTTTCTCCTGGTAGTTGAAAGATATTTTCCCTCTAGCGAGGCTTCCTCCCGCGACAGCTCTCCGGAACGTTGCGGGCAATTTCATTGGCTGACGGGGCACGGTGACGTCATTACTTTCGCGTTCTGGAAGGAGATGATTTATTTACTCGATGACTTCGATTATTATTTTTAAGCTTGACTTAACTTATTTATTTGCCTTTCATACTTTGCTTGCGGTGTAATAAATATCACATTGTAATTTTTTTAACATTGTTTTGGATTAACGGTACTCGGTCGATAGGAAAAAGAAGCGGACAAACTCAATAATATATATATTTCTGTTTTGATTTCGTTCTCAAAACTTTCATTTATGTAATTGTATGAGGAAGTCCTGATTCCACGGGCAACGCGGTGCACGTACTGCTAGTTTAAAATATTTCTATTTCCCAGTTCGACGTATGTTTCAAAAAATTTTATTTGAAGTCTTTGAAATGATGTGCCATGTTTGTAACATTCATTTGATATTTGTATATAAGAATATTGTTCCTGTATGAAGATAGTCTCGGCCGCTCTCATTTACTGGACAATATCATGTTTGCATGCGACAATAAACAAAACAATAACACTTGTCACGACTAGAAATTATATAGAGTGCTCTGTTCTGCAGCAATTCCATCGCGAAAATTTTGGAGGATATTTTGCAACTTTATTATCAGCATTACGATACATAATTCAACGTTTTTATACAAAAAAAATCCTGTTTAAATTCTAACTTTTTTTTTTTCGTCTCTCTCTCCCTTTTTTTCTGTATCTTGCATTGGTTTTATTTGTTAATTTTAACTGTTCTGAAAAATAAGAATTAATCCTCAGGTTGTTTTTGTCGCACCGTAGCCTTGAAGCACCTGCTGCAAAAGAAAACTAAAAGAGGGGGTAAGAAGAAAGGTTACGTGAAGGTCAGGGTCGCTGTTCTATGACTCACATCGGAACGCTATGGGCTTCGGAGAAAATGAATCATCATGCATTCGGCCTAGTTATTTGGAATGGAAAGAGTAGCTGAATGATTCAATTTTTATAAATCTAATAAAAAAAGTGCATGTTTAGGTTTTGCACAAGTTCGTGCAAATTTTTTTAATTTGTTGTCTACTCTCTATAAACCCCGGTATTTTTAGTCTTCTATACATTTTTTGTCCCTACCCAATCGTTAATATTACAAGTATAGAAATGTTATATTTTCTGTGTAATAATGATTCAGGTCCCTAGTTCAATTTTTATCCATCAGACAGCAAAAGCAATCAGAAGTCCACCGTTATATCAAATGCAGTTAATCAACTTGAATATCTGATTTCTCAGAATGAGAGTGAGATTCTGATTTCTCAGATTCCCATGGAAATGATCCACTTTAACTCTGAACCAGGATTGTCAGATGAAAATAGCAAAATAAGGCCAAACCTTCTTAAAAATAAGGTCAAAAAAGGCCAAATTTGACAAATTGATTGAAGACATCATTGACTATTAGAAAAAAGGCTATCCTTCATGGAAATGAATCTCCCTTGACAGGCATATGTGCAATGCTCTATTATTAAACTAAAATTTAAGTGAAAGAAATTCCTTGAACATCCTTGTTCTATTCAAGAGCTACTTCGTTTGACAGCTCATTATCTATCATTTCAAAAGTGTGTTTCAAATGATATATATTAAATTTATTAAAAATAGAATAAGTAATAAAAAATTGTTCTAAAAATCACTGACGAAAATAAAGCCAAAAAAGGCCAAAAATGAATTCAAGGCCAAATGAAAATTCCTAAGGCCAAGGGCTGTAAAAAAAGGCCAAAATTCCATAATTTGGCCTTAAAAAGGCCAATATGGCAACCCTGCTCTGAACTTATCATATAGTGACACAGAGTTGCCATATTGGCGTTTTTAAGATCAAATTACGGAAATTCGGCCTTTTTCAAAGCCCTTGGCCTTAGGAATTTTCATTTGGCCGTAAAATTAATTTTTGGCCTTTTTTGGCTTTATGTTAGTTAATGACTTTTAAAACAATTTTTAATTACTTATTCTATTGTTTTTTAATAAACACATTTCAAATTATATATATTGAGCTGTCAAACGAAAAAGCTTCTGAATAGAACAAGGATGTTTTAAGTTTTTTTCACTTAAATTTTAGTTTAATAATAGAGTATTGAACATATTCCTATCAAGTGGGATTCGTTTTCACGAAGAATAGCCTTTTTTCTAATAACAAATGAGGTTTTCAATCAATTACACAAATTTGATATTTTTTGGTCTTATTTTTAAGAAGGCTTGGCATTATTTTGCTATTTTGATGTGGCAACCCTGTAGTGAAACCTTTATCGCAGTGGCTACGGTTTGATGGGCATTCGCGCCCCCCCCCCCCCACACACACTTTTTGAGGGGAAAATTATTTATTTCATTTTTGCTATCTAAAACTATGATTATAAAAAAGCAATAGTGTTCGGGAATGTGAAGTATAAGTGATCACTGGTGCTTCATTTTCAAATAGACCTCCGACATCCGCAGTTAAATTGGTGAACTATCAACTTGTAGTTCTCTGTCCCATTTCGCTCAGAGAGCATCCAAAACTTACTATTTTGTAGCTAAGTTTTTAAATTTTTTTGTCCATCCCCTACACTCCACGGTACGTTTAGTTGTCTGCCGAAAGAAAAAAAAAGGTCATAATTTAAAATTTAATCGCTATTAAACGAGTTTTCGATTATCCGAGGTGATTACGGTCCCAATCAGTTCGGATAATCGAATTTCTTGTCGGAAGAAAAGAAGTCATGAATTAAAATTTAATCTGCATTAACTCAGTTTTCGATTATCCGAGGTGATTAGGATCCCTATATCTCGGATAATCAAATTTCTTGTCGGAAGAAAAGAAGTCATGAATTAAAATTTAAACTCTATTAACTCAGTTTTCGATTATCCGAGGTGATTACGATCCCAATCAGCTCGGATAATCGATATTCTACTGTACTTTTAAATATATAAGGATCTAACGTATGACTATTTAACTTGGCGTAATATTAACAATTTGTACCATTCCCTCTTATGTTAACATGAACTGTTCCGTTATAACTTTATTAATTACCTAGTACTACTGTTTTAATTACTTAGAACTATTCTTATTTATTTTCAGGATTTTTTTTTTATTCTTCTTCTTTATTTTCCACTCTTCTCTCTTGTCACTATTAATTCTTTTGGTACAATTGTGTTAGAGTTATTATGCTGTGTCACTTTTTCAGCACACCCAGGAATGAAGTTTATAGGCTTCTACCTAGGTTCTCCTCTCCCAACTAATACTAATATTGATGTCAACAATGATTGCCTCTGAGCAATGAGCTGCCTCTGACTATAGTATCATAATTTGTAATCCAGATGATGAGAACTCTTCACTTTTAAACTTGGATACACGACAGGTGCAGTGTCGTACCTAAAGGGGGGCGGTGGAGGCGATTCGCCCCTGGCGGCACTTCGAAATGGGCGGCAAAATCTGACATGCAGGAAAACAATTTTATAACTAAGAACAGCAGCGGAACTAGTGCAATCACTGTGTACATAAACCAGCGGGAGTGGTCTTCCCCTAAACTTTATAGTATTCTCCTAACACATGTGGAGAAAAAATAAGCTAAAAGGTAGTAAAACGAACAAGCGTCCCTAATGCAGTGGAGAAAAAAAGTTTGGGAATCGGACCCTTGGAGGCAAAAGGCGTGGGTAGAAGCGGAAAGGATTAGCGCAAGTGAAGCGCGCAATCACGCAATAACGGCTTCGCGTCATTGTGTGATGAGAAAAGACAAATAGACGATTTGAACAACTTTTTTCGACCAATTGAAACAAAAATTGGACGCAGATCTACAATTAATGTTAGAAGGCCTCACACCAATTTTTATTTATCAAAGCCGTAGGGTTTACGAGTTATAATGTTTAGAAGTATGCGATTATACAGACCGACAGACAATCAATCCTTTCGTGGATTTGGTCCAAAATGTGATACGGACCTACATGCCTGATTGTCAAACTGTGTACCAAATTTTATCCATCTAGCTCTTCAAGTTTTTGAGTTATAGTGTTCACATAAACGCGGGCAGACGGATTTTGTCCAAAATTTGATAGAAACCTACAAATTATGTGTAAAAATCATATACCAAATTTCATCCCCGTAGGTCTAATAGTTTTCGAGTTATCGTGTTCACAGACAGACAGACATAATTCCAAAATAGTGTTTTTCGAACTCAGGGAGGTCTAAAACGTGAAAATTCGTCAAAATCTCGAGTTCGAATTTTTTGACGATTAATACAATTAATCGTAATTTTCCCCTTTTGTCGGTAAATTGCTGATATGTGAAGAAAAAATTGGTGGTGGAAGCGTGTTTTCACAACCAGCATGCAGAGATCGAGGACTTCAAACGGCGAATTACGTTGCTAATAAATGTTTTTCCTGAATTTTTATTTTTAGGTTTATGTGCTCTAACTAGCATGTGAAGAAAGGATGCCATGTTGCAACTTCGCCCCGGGCGGCAAAAGTTACAGTTACGCCACTAGACGGGAGTAGTGCGATTATTCTTTTCTGGGTGACAAAAACAACAAATTTAGGAATGATAAGACTTCTCACTTACTATTTTAGAAGTATTATCATCTCTTCGCATAACATTGTAGGCGTTTGTAGCGTATTATCATCGTATTGTGTGGGACTCTCTACAGTTTGGAGCACAGATAAGTAGTTTATGAAGTGCTCGTTAAACAATGAGAGATTTCACTTTTTTTTTCGGTTTTTGATTTGATAATATTCCAAGTTGTGAAACTCGTTTATCAGTTGCTTCTTATATTGATACATCGTGACTTCTTCAGTCATAAGACATGATGTAGAATTTGTACTTTTTACTTTCTCGTATACGAAGTATACAAAGAGAAAGTATCGTAACCGTCAAAAAATTCGAACTCGAGATTTTGACGAATCTCCACGTTTTAGACCTCCCTGAGTCCGAAAAAGACAATTTTGGAGTTATGTCTGTCTGTGTGTCTCTCTGTGAACATGATAACTCGAAAACTATTAGAGATACAGGGATGAAATTTGGTATGTGAACTTGACACATAATTTGTAGGTTTCTGTCAAATTTTGGACAAAATCCGTCAACGGGAAGTCTGTCAGTTTGTACGTCCGCGGTCATGTGAACACTATAACACAAAAACTTGAATAGCTAGATGGATAAAATTTGGTACACGGTTTTATCGTCATGAATGTAGGTCCGTATAAAATTTTGGGCCAAATCCGTCAAAGGGTTGACTGTCTGTCGGTCTGTATAATTTACTTATGAAAAGAATCCGTATCTCCCCGCTCATGCATACTGGAAGCAAGTCAGTTTGTCCTTGAGCCGGCAAGAGCGGAAAATCGGTACGCATCTCTTTGAATCTTTACCTAGATATTTCTCAATCACTATAATGAAAAACCTTCTGATAGTCATTGGATTCTGAGTTCGAATTTTTTAGCCACGCGGGGGAAGGGGAAACGGCACCTTTTTGGGGAAGTATACGAGAAAGTTTAGGGGAGAACACTCCCGCTGGTTTTATTGGCAATACAAGATACTGAATTTCAGTAGAACCTCAATTATCCGGGACTCTATCAGCCATGGTCTCTGTTATCCGAATCGGTACCAGAGAACAGAAAAGTGTTTTTCATTTTTTAAAATAAAGACACCGAATATTTCCGAAAAGGGTATCAAACTTGCCATTGGAGCCAATTTCCACTAGGCTTGCAAAAGTTCGTTAACGGGAGGTCATTTTTCATTACTCAAGAAGTTATCTATACTTATAAAAGACAATGTTTGTGTGCGTGCGTGCGTGTGATGTCCAGACGAATCTATCGCACTTACAGCCTTGAAATTTGGCACACAGGTAGTCTGCATGGTGACTCAATGCACATCGAAGTCGGAATTTTAAAATTCAACCTAGAAAATTTTTTATTTAATGTTTTGTGTTGTTTTGGGTCATCTTCGGGACGTTTACGGCTGTAGGATCTTTTCTAATGATAGTTGATAAACAATCCATGCACCATCGGATAGAACAAACAATTTTCGTTCTAATGAAGTTTGTTTTGAATTTCTAACGTAATTTACTGAACTTTGAAAATTTTTTAAATAATAGTCACTTTTATGGTAATTTTTGATAAAGATTTTTTCAAATTCTCGCATCTGACGTTCTAACAACTCTATAATTTTCATTTTTTTTCAGCTTATAACTGCAATGTTTCTGTCGAATTCAAAACAAGAACGATTAAAATATCTTATTCCGTTTTTATAAATTAATTTTTCCCTGATCTGTTCAAACATTTTTTTGCTAGCGAGATTTGACAGCGAGAGTTTCTCAAGACGATAACAGAATGCATTGTTGCAATTTCATTGGCTGGTAGTGACCTTCCTCGCAGGAGGTGACGTAATATGCTTTCTACAATCCGATTTCATCCGGTGACGTCATTACATTCTTGTCATTGAGGAAAATCAATAATGTGTATCTTTTGTTTTGATTTTGTTTTCAAAACTTTTTCGTGTCATTGTCGGCATTTTTTTCCCATTTTGTTGAAATACCGATTACACGGGCAACGCCGTGCGCATACTGCTAGTTTAAAATACCGTAAAGCACCGTTTATTCATCTTTCAAGGGACTGACGTAGACGTATAATTGAAATTTTGCTAAACAAGTTTTATTATTATAAATTTAGTGCTAACAAGTTTGTAAGATAGAACTATTATAATACTACATAGTATGGAAATCAATTATTGAATTTTAAAATTATACATTTATCACAAAAGTGAGATAAATCGTATATCTTTATTGTATATCTTGAATACTAATTATCATATCTCATACAATTTATGTGCATGCCGTTAGGTGTTTAATTAACCCTCTGATTCCTAAGACCATTGGAATAGAGAGACCCCAAAATACGGGAACTCCCGAATTTCTCTTTCAAAGATAAGGGAAATTCACTTCCTCTCTCAAAACCGCAATGACATCTGGCACTCTCCAAATTCTAAGAACCCCTCCCCTGTTCCCCAAACGCTTCTGGGCGAGCCACTCTCACGAAGAACTGCTCTGTGGGTGTGAAATCAATCATTCTTAACGAAAGGGGAAGGAAACTTTGCAGTGATATTCGGACGTCCACCGTCTTTTGCTCGAAGGGACGGTTGAGACGTTCCCGTATCGAGAGAGTTTAGAAAATCTTCAACCGCCGTCTGGAGTGCTGATAGTTTGTGTGTGAGTATTAAATACAACAATATGAATCGAACTAAGTTCATTGAATGTTTTTTCAGTATTCTTTTAACTAAAGAAATAAGTTCGAAGTTCTTCAATGGAGTCCACTGCATGTTTAAAGAAAGGTGGAATATCTTCTCCATCATCCCTTAAATTAGCACTAGATAATTTATCTGCTATTCATTCATCCATTGTGAATAATTTCGAAGTCATGTGTCACTGTGCCGAATTTCCTCCTTTCTAGCATGTGAATTGTGATAAAGTCATGATATCTTTATCATAATTCACATGCTAGAAAGGAGGAAATTTCTTATTTTAGAACAAAGAGGGAAAAGATGTATAACCGAAGCTTTGCGTCGTATAAACGAAGTACTTTATCATTAAAATGAATACGAATGTGATGAAACGACGTATAAATGAGAAATGTATAAACGGTGCTTTACTGTCTCATTTTTCAACAAGTAGTGATACGAGCAAATCCCATGCATTTTCATGAAAAAAATGGCACTGTAAATGTATCGGAAAGTTTCACAATTCGCATGCTGGAAAGGAGGATATTTCCTCATTTTAGAACAAAGAGGAAAAATATCTATAACCGCGCGCGAAGCTTTGCGTCGTATAAACGAAGTACTTTATCATTAAAATTAATACAAATGTGATGAAACGACGTATAAATGAGAAACGTAAAAATGGTGCTTTATTGTATATATAAACCGTTCCATTTTTTTACATTTCAATAGAGATATGGCAAATCCCATGCTTTTTCATTAAAAAAATCTCACTGTAAATGTGCCGGAAAGTTTCGCGCTGTTGAATGGGGGAAATTATTCTTTTTAAGAACTCCTTCAAATAATCATTGGGAACATGCAAAGGAAACAGCGAACGTCAATGACATCCGTGAATTCTCTTATCAGTGATTGATCTTTAGACTTTTCTTATCAGGGATGGATCTTTTAACAGTCTTTCTAATGTACCATGTGTATCATCTTCTCTTCTAGTAATTCTAAGAAAGAGTTGGTCGAATAATTCGTCGGCAAATACGTGGTAATTCTTGCGAACGTATTTTTTATAATTTCAAAATAAACTATTTTGGAAAACTTTGTCGAAAGAAAAGAAGTTACGATTTAAAATTTATTCTCTATTAACCGATTTTTCAATTATCCGAGAGGACTACGGTTGCATAAGCTTGGATAAGCGAAGTTCTGTTATATTGTATTACTAGCCGCCTTCGGCGACCAGCTTGTTCGACGGAAATATGATTTCAATTGAATCTTGCATCATTTTATATTTATGGTTCTCTTAACAACGTAATTTTAAACTTCAGATTGTGGTAGATATTTGACCCATGTTCTATTAGTAATCTTGGACCTCTTCTGTTTATTGCATATATAAATGTTCCTAATGGAGTCAAATAACTGACCATGTCATATAACATCTAATTGCAAGTTGTCAGCGATCTTCACTTTCTTATTTCTCTTGCAAAAAATGCATTCGATTTCAACATTAAAATGGCGCAACACATTTTATGGCCAGAGGCATCATAGGCGGCTGGTGCACCAAAAAAGTGGGGGGTCAAAAGAGATGCGAGTGGTGGGTGGGGCACCCCTAAAACTGTTTTTTTTTTTTTTTGTGAAATGGACTACATTAGTGGATTTTAACGTCATTATTGATTAAATGACCTTCTCTAAAAAATTCGGGACACGACCTCAAAAATCGGAACGGATGGCCACCGTAGACTCCCTCCTTCCAATTCAAAGTTCCATTTCAATTCATGAAATAATAACATGAGAAAAATATAAAACGCTTACCTTTTAAGTCAATTCTTCTTTCTTTAAACTCGTGAATCGATCTATGATGCCGTCACAAAATGGCGTACTCCCAAACACAGAGAAAACTTGTCAGTTATAAATTTTTTTATTTGATATTATGTTATACAATATACATCCGTATTATAAATTAGAAGAAAGATAGCCTGCGATTTTTGTTCTTCGCAAATTGTTCTATTACCTTAGTAAAGTCAATTTCTACAGTATTTTCGATCTTCAAAACAGAAAGTGCAGAAAGCCTCTCTTGACACATACTATTTCTAAGGTATGATTTTAAAGATCTTAAGCATGAAAAAAACTTCTCGCACATGATGCATTTGAGACAGGTATCACAAGGAGAATTTAGATTAGTTTTGTCAATTATGGAAATATGTATATCACAGAGTTCCTTTTCAACAAGAAATTGCATCTTTTCTTCAGTTCTGTTATCTCCGTGGATATTACTGGCAAAGAGTCGATGTATTTTTGTACATTTTCTGGAAAATTTGTATCTCTCCCTTTATTTTTTCCATATCAAGATCATATGTTTCAGAGACTTTTTTAATTGATGCAATTTTTATAATTTTTGATGGATTGGAAAATGTTACACCTTTTAGAGATTGAAAAATATCCAACTCAATTTCATTGAACCTTCCGTCTATTGTGTTTAAAGCAGCATCTATAACTGGAAAAGCAATTTACGTTTGATAGAACGATTAAACACTTTGTGACATGCTGAAGGAACCGCCGCCTATTTCCGAAGACGCCTTTCTAGAGCGTGGAAGTTTTAGAGAAGTAAACGATTTTGCTTCACAAATATTGTTAACATATATCCACAACTTTTCAAAAAAAATCTTCACTTCGGAATTCATGCAAACATTCTTTTTTTGTATTAACCAGTTCTTTAACTGTTAAAAAAAATTAGCGATGATGATTGACTTTTGAAAGCGTATCTGTAGCTTCCAAAACTCTTTGGATCAGAAACAGACAAAAAATGAATTGGAAACTTTCGATATTATTCAGCAAAGCTTCAACTTGCGATCCATTTTTCGATGGATCGTTAATTTTGAATTTTGAAAAGTGAGGGGGCAAGGCCCCTTTACTTTTGCAAGTGAGGGGGCAGTTGCCCCCCTTGCCCCCCCGGACGAGCCGCCTATGAGAGGCATGTTAGCTGAATTAAAACAAGCAGAAAAAAGAATGAAAACATAGCAACCACAATCATTCAGCTTACTTGATATATTTCTTAATATACGTTATATCTCAGAGAGCTTGGCATACAGATTCCCTAAAAATTTTGTTGAAATAAAATATGAAAGAAAATGTATTAAGATATTACCTCAACTTTCAACAATGAAAGAGAAACACGCAATTAAATATTTATTCAAACATTGAAAACGGTTTGAAATGCGTTGCAACAATGAAAAGTATTGTTGTAAATTATGCCCAAAAATATTTTTAAAAAATTATTAAAATTAGAAAAAAAAAAATGTGTACGGCAACTTAATTGATACCATTGAAAAGGTAATTTTTTTACACTTCCAGATGGGTCAAAAATTATTTTTGTGCTGTAATCAATTAGGAAGTTATTACGGATAAACGCCAAAATTTTGCTTAATTTTTAATTCATTAAAATTCTAATTAAAATTTCAAAGAAAGAGCTCCGAGATGCATATTTCCACCCACCAAAGTATGCTTGTGCTAAATTTCGTAGCTCCAAGTCCAGCGGTCAGCCCAGTAGAGCGCCAACACACAAAAACACACACACACATCCTCCTTTATTATTAGTAGAGATTAAAACGAAAATATTAATTGCACCAAACGATTGAAGCACCAATTTTTCCAAACCTCAAAAAGCTAATAATTTCCACGAGTTATTAATAATTTTTAAAGAACGATACAAAATTTGATTGAACATTGCGCGAGGCAACTCGAAGGCTAATAAACATAATGATTGAAAATATTTTTAATGCTTTCATTTAATAGAAATGGCAACACTAAAGACAAAATAATCTTTTCTACACATGGAAAGGTAGTTTGTAATGAATAAAAAAATTAACTGCTTAATTAATTGTCACAATACCTTCACTAACACCTTTCCTTTTTTTCATAGTATTTGGTGCAAAATTTGAAGAAAATCTGTTCATTAGATTAAATTTCTATAGCATAAAACTCTTTACGAGCTTCACTTTTATTTATATAGATTAACATATTGTTTATTTTCTTGTTCTGGTTTTAATGATTTATTTTTACAATTTTATTTTTCTTTCGTGTTTTTTCAAGTCTTCATTTCTCCTTTTCCGTAATTTTCGTCTCCCCCAATGCGGGGGGGGGGGGCCGGGGGGGCGCCGGGAAGGTCGAGAATCACTGAAGAACAAATCCTAACAGCTCCCGACATGCACCTGCAGAGGATGATCCCCCATCTGTGTAGAACCTGTAGATGTGTGTCAATAACTTTTAGTCGTAATTTGATCAGGCATCCTGGTTTTGACTTTTCGTCTGGCTATGAAAAAAGAGTTCCGGATATGTCAGGTTTTTAATAAAATGATCTAAAATTTTCTTTTTCTTTTTTTTATGTAAATAGTCGTGGTAGGCATGTTTGTTATTTCGAGAAACGACAATAAAAGCTCGTTGAAAATAAATAACTGTTGAAAAAACTGTTATGAATAAACGGTTCGGAGTTAAATTCAACGTATTACTTTAGAAATTGTTTTTAGCTCATATTCGCAATGATATGCGTATGCAAATTCTGTTGTTTTTCATTGTTTCTTTCGTAGCCTATTAGTACCATGGGAAGAAAAAAATTGGATTTTTTCCCTCTAAACTAAAAATAGCTATATGATTTATTAATAAAAATTTGTTTCTGTCAGAGAAAAAAAATTTTATATTTTTTTTTTTTTTTTTTTTCCTTCCTTCTCTGAGAAACTGTCATTCTTAAATATTTAGCGTTAGTTTTTTTAACCAACAGTTAGTAAATAGCTCATAGTAAAAAAAAGATAAAATAATATCAGTTAGATTTAATTAAAAAAATTATTTTTTAAAAATGCTTTTTAATATACATAGGATATAATCACTCTTATAACTTAACGAATTTCTGTGATAATTCATGTTTCTCAAAATTTAAATGCATATTTGAGGATATTTGGCCCTCTGCTTTACTGTAACTTACTTTTCGTAAATACTATTATTAAATTAAAATAATAACTTATGTTGCTAAGCAGTTGATTAAGCCTTGTATGGGCGTATAGGCAATACAAATTTCCCCTAGCCAACTTCTAAAACTAAACATTTTTTTATTGATTTTCCTTTATTCGTTGTACAATCAGTTTTTAGGTGACAATTAAGAAAATCTGAAATTAGTTGCATTTCACCTTCAGGAGAGTTGGCCTCATTATCTCGCAAATAATAATAATAATAAAAACCCTGTAAAATTTAAATTTAAAAGTAATTTTTAAAAAACGGTTAAAGATAATTATAAAATTTCTTACACAACAATCTAGTGCAATAATACTAATTACTCTAATACAAAGTTTGCTAGGGCAATTGACTTGTGAGTCAATCAGCCAACTGCAAAAGAAACTGAACCACACTGATTTGCTAGTGAATTTGAAAACATGACTAATGTTCTGAAATTTAACCGCTCAACTTAACAGCCCGAGAATACTCGTGCATCGAATTATTTAGTCTTATAAACTAAAATTGAATCATTAATTAGCTTTATAATTTGACACAAAAAAATATGTAGGATCCATAAACATTTTAAGCATCCTATGCCTTCCTAAATGAATGAAAACGACAGCCCCTTTCCGAAACAGGAGGGGTCACCTTATTAGATAGCAAAGAAAACTATTCAGTTAAGTGGTTAAGCGATACTTGATTTAATCAGAGTCGGCCCGATCGAAAGCGGGGCCTGGTGCAAAGTCGACTTGCGGGGCCTTGAAACAAATTTCGTATAACAAAATAATTCATTGCATTTTACTATTTGTTACATTGTACAATTTGGTATAGTATATGAAAATTATAAATAATTAAATTATTTTTATGAAGTTTATATTTCAGACACACAAAAAATTGTCAATAAATAAAATAAAAATAATTGCTTCATAAATACAATTTTTTATGGGATTTACTAGAATAATTTTACAGTATATGATTTTTGTTCCGTTTTCCTACATGTTTTATAGCAAATTCACTGATAATATAATTTTTTTTTATAATTCGGATTTGATAGATTCGCTAAGGAAGTAAATCGCTCTTGACAAATGCTAGATCTCAAGTAATTTTTTATTATTTTCCATCTGGAGAAAGATCCTCCTGCAGATACGACGGAAGGTCAATATAATTTTCAGTACAGTAACAAAATTTGAATACAATAGGAATAAATTATTCTTAAACAAATATTGTAACATTGTGTCCTGGAAGACAAAACTTGGCGCTAAATTTTGACTTCATTGAATAAATCAATACGATGAATTTGCAGAGTCAGTCAGTGGCGCGGAGCCTTCAGAAATGCCGGCCTTGTGCGTTCGCACAGTTCGAAACCTCCTCGGGCCGGCCCTGGGTTTAATACAAAAAGATTGCGAGACGTCGGGGGCCCCCCCCCCCAAAAAAAAAAAATTGGAGGCACTAGGAAGTCACCTATTTGATAATCTGGCCCTTCCATTAAAAATATTTTTTTCCGTAAAATATTATTTTAATGTTCGGAACTGTCTATTATTATCATTATTATTAATCGGGTTAATTTACCAGTATTTTGTAAAAACTGAAAGAAAAGGCTGACTGAAGTTCAGCTTTTTAACCATTTCTTTTAAAATGTTGATAAATTCAGAATTTATTATTTTTACCTGAAGGTGAAATCAAAATACAATAAGAAAGCAACGTATCTCTAACAATTATCTTATTAATATCGTTATAAATATGCTTATTTATGTAGCGAAAAATTACTGTATTCTTGTGCATTCTTTTGTTTTTAAAAGCATTCTTATCTCCAAATGCAGTCTATTTTATTCAACATTCTCCCCAAGTAGAATAAATTTCTTTAAAGATGATGTCAATAATCAATTAAGTTGCATCAGATGTGAAATCAGTAAGTCGCAAAAATGGTAAACGGCATGATAACGGGTTTAAAAGAAAAGAGTTAGAAATTGAGACACAGTTATATTTTTTATTCGACTCCAGTTAATCACGATGCTTCTGCAACAACGCCATCTATGGAGCATTTATCGAACTTATTTGTGGCTCGAGTTTTAACTGGGAACCACTGATGTCGGAGATTTTTTTCCAGCTCGGAGTATTAATTTATCAGGCTGATAAAAATAGCTTCTTCAGACAAGCGGATCTTAGAAATGGTAGATAATTAAACTATTTTGAAGATTCGTTGTCATAAGGTAATATTAAAGTTAAAAGAAATAAAGTCTTTTAAATTTATGCGTCGTTTCATCAAAATCCCAATTCATTCGATGCATTGCAATCATAAAACATTTCGTTTAGACGACGCAAAGTTTCGGTTATACGTCGTTTTACCACTTTCTAAAATGTGAAAATTTCCTCCTTTCTAGTATGTGAACTGCGATACTGATATCATGATTTCGAAATCATTCACAATGTATGAATGAATAGCAGATAAATTATCTGATGCTAATTTAAGTGATGATAATGAAATTATTCCACATTCGTTTAAAGACCCAAAGGATTCCATTAAAGAACTTCGAACTTTTTCTTTCGTCAAAAGAATAGTGAAGAAACATTCAATGAACTTAATTCGATTCATATTATTGTACTTAATACCCACACACAAACAATCAGCACTTCCGACGCCGGTTGAAGATTTTCTTAATTAAACACCAAACGGCGTGAACATAATTGTACGAGATACAGTCGACGCTCGTTATAACGATCCTCTGCGTCCCACAGTAAAAGGTCTTTATAACGAGTGGTCGCTATAGTGGATATAATTAAAAACTCCACACATGCACGCTCAGCAGTTCCATATAAATAGGCGATTTTTAAAGAGATTCCAACTAAATACTCAACTTATTTTTTATCATTGGTATTAAAAATAAAATTTTATCAATTAAAAATATATTTCTAAAACAGATTTTAAAGTAGAAAATAAAGGGCGTTATATACTTACAAAACATTTATTTTCTAAAGAAAATACCAGAAGTGGTTGTTTGTCTTTTCTGCATATGTGCTTTTTGTAAAACACAATTTTCCATTTCAGTTAAAGATGATAAATAATGTTCTGCCTTTCAAGAAAACATTTTAAAGTCTCAATAGCACTTGAAACATTTTTTTTTTATTCTAGGCTATTCTAATTCTAATTTCCGCGCTGTGGTGAGTGGTAATTCCCCCCCCCCCCCCTGTCAAAGTTGAACCGTAACACTGAAGACTCTACATCTACGAAGCTTGGCAATATAATAATCAAGGTAATTTAAGTTTAGAAACATGTTCTTTTTGGAAAAATACCGGGAATAGTGTTCGCTGAATTCGAACGTTGTATTGGGATTAGACGACACTGTACGGTCGTTATACCGGAAGTAAAATAACACAGTGCATAGGGAAACACAGTTGGGGATTTTATCACTGGTCGCTATAATGGAATGGTCTTTATAATGTGTGGTCCATATAACGAGCGTCGACTGTATTATAATTAGTATTCAAGATATACAATAAAGATATACGATTTATCTCACTTTTGTGATAAATATTTAATTTTAAAATTCAATAATTGATTTCCATACTATGTTGTATTATAATAATTCTATCTTACAAACTTGTTAGCATTAAATTTATAATAATAAAAATTGTTTATTAAAATTCCGATTACACGTCTTTTCATTTATACGTCGTTTTACTTCAGTCCCTTGAAAGACGCATAAACGGAGTTTTACTGTATTTTAAATAACTTTTTGAGTAATGAGATATGACCTCTCTTTCACGACATTCTGCGAACCTCGTGACAAAATAATAACTTTCTCGTATACTTTCCCAAAAAGGTGCTGTTTCCCTTCCCCACGCTCAGATAAAAAAATTCGAACCTACTGTAACCCAGAATCCAATGACTATCAGAAGGTTTCTCATTGTAGATTATAGTGATTGTAAAATATTTACGTAAAGAATCAAATTCAAAGAGATGCGTAGCGATTAAATGCGCACCGGTTTTCCACTCTTACCGTCTGAAGGACAAAGTGATGTAATCCTTCCGCGTGCACAGGGATTGCTACCAGCACGCATGCGCATGGAGATAAAAGAATTCGCTTTAAAAGTGAACAAGTATGCGATTATACAGACTGACAGACAGTCAGCCCATTGACGGATTTGGCCCACAATTTGATACGAACATACATTCATGACGATAAACTGTGTACCAAATTAGCTATTCAAGTTTTTGACTTATAGTGTTCGCATGACCGCGGACAGACCGACAGGCAGACTTCTATTTGACGGATTTTGTCCAAAATTTGATAGAAACCTACAAATTATGTTTAAAGACCACATACCAAATTTCATCCCCGTAGCTCTGATAGTTTTCGAGTTATCGTGTTCACAGACAGACATAATTCTAAAATTGTGTTTTTCGGATTCGGGGAGGTCTAAAACGTGGAGGTACGTCAAAATCTCGAGTTCGAATTTTTTGACGATTACAATACTTTCTCTTTGTGTACTTCGTGTACGAGAAAGTAAAAACTCTTCTGTTTTCTGATACCAACTCGGTTAACAGAGACCTTGGCTGACAAAGCCCAGGATAATTGAGGTTCTACTGAAATTCAGTATCTTATATTGGCAATAAAAAAGTACAAATTCTACGTCATGTCTTATGACTGAAGAAGTCACGCTGCGTCGGTATAAGAAGCAACTGATGAACAAATTTCGCAACTTGGAATATTATCGGATCAAAAACCGAAAAAAAGAGAAATCTCTCCGAAATCTCTTAATACATATGAACAGTAACGTGATTTCACTACTGGTTTATGACGAAAATGAAAATAAAATCCTTTCAAAGTGACTAATGCATACATATTGTAGTTAATTTTACAAAACGATCGATATAAACTTCAATATAAGAGTAGTAACCCATAGAAATGTATTGTAATACTAAAAACCTGTGTTATTTTTTATTTTTTAGACGATGACGAATAACAGAAACTGTCGGTTAAACGATGTTTCACAGTATAAATAAATCGATTTCAATTTCGTGCATTTTCTTTATATTGCCTAAAATGACAATATTTTCGGAACTTCAGCCTCGGAAGTTCTAGATATTGTTTATAACAATGCTCAAGTCTTTTTAAAAGAATAAGGTCAAACTGTCATTATTTTGACGTAGAGTGACGTCTCTCCATAGCGGTCTAATGGTGTGTCGGGAAAGGAAAAAATTATGACGCTTTTCGTGGTATTTTTAAATGCTTATAGCTCCGCAACCAAATAACATAGAGAGTTGATTTTAGTTTCATTTAACAGAGAAAGGTTGACATTAAAGATTGCAAAAATAATTTTAGAATTTGGAATTACGGTTTAGTCACAGTCGAGTTGCAAAGTTGTGAAAATCACGAAGAGTTTTACATAGATAGAGTCACATAGTCACTATAGACTATAGAGTTAATAGTCACATACAGCTACTTTAGTCACAGTTGAGTAAGGTAAGTAGGTCTACGCCCTCAATCCCAGCGGCCGTTTCGCAGAGACAGCCTCCCGTCGAATTTTTTTTAAAAATCTGGAAAACTGGCTTTTCTCAAGTTCGAAATGTCAGTTTTTTAAACGTGTTAAGTGTAAATGTTGCGCGTGTTGAAATGAATTAACACAAATAAATTCAGGTCTCATCCATGTTAAACTGAATAATCAAAAATAGGTTATAAAAATATTTTGAGTTAACCCTGCTCAAAGCGATTATATTTTTATTTTTCAACAAAAGTTATGTAAACCTATGTATATGAGGGTAAAGAATGCGTGGAAACTAACTCGTAGATTTAATTTTGAACTTCATTTTTTAATTCAAATTACTTAATTAAAAACATTAATTAAAATATGACCATAACGCAGGTTAAGATGTTCGGTGAAAGATTCACGTCACATGAATAAATTTCATTTGGACAGATGCCTGGTTGATGATCATATGGATAGTATAAAAACCCATACGGATAGAATATATATTTGACAAACAGTAGAATTACATTAATAATTGATTCAAAAATTTTATGAAAATAAAGCAAAATGGTAACTATGAATTAAAGATGAAATATAAATTCTTAAGGTCAATTTTTTCGAATTTTGCGATAAATTTCACAATGTAGGTATTTCATTGCCAATATGGTAACCCTATTGGCATTTGGCCTCTTCAGGTCCTTAGAACGAATGTTATATTCAACACAATGCACAAATGTTCTATGGTTGAAATTGGAGTGGACATCATACTGATCTTTAGTCATTTATCTACAGAGAAACTTGCCGGGCGCTGACCACTTTGACCCCGCCTCCAGCGGCAGTGAAAACGTCTCTTTTGTGCTTTGGGTGACTCACTCTGTCAGTTGAGGTTTTGACGGCATTATACTCATGTTAGCTATAGCTACGTCTTCGATGTAGCTCTACGAAAATAAAGAACTTTGCTACAATTCAAGCTACTGTGAAATTGTACAATCGTGACTAAGCTTGCCAAGTGATCACTTTTCGCTGGTAAAGTCAGACCCCTAATTCAGGTATAATAAAGAAATAGACAATATAGAAGAAAGAAATGAAAACATATGCAAATAAACATCTTGGAATAAAGAAATGAAAATATACGGATATAAACGATGTGGAATAAAGATATAAGAAGATAAGCTCTGTGAAAAAAAGAAATAAAAAAAAATATGGACATAAATCTTATATAATTAAGAAATAAATAAGGACGAAAACTTTGCGGAGAAAAAATAAATATAAAATAATAGAGATAAACTATAACCAAAGTTCGAAGCTAAACAATGCATATTCTCAACTCTAATCAATGAAAGAGAATGAACGTCTTCGAGGGTATGGGGAGAAAAAGTAAATAAACTGTAATAATAAATAGTCCCAGAATTTTTTATAATTCTATTTTCATGTAGTTACGAAATTTGTAAACATCTGTTTGTATCCACCTTAAATATTTTTTCTTTAAATTCGGGATACCATTCGCTTACTTTAAATTATCGTCTGCATTGTCTGCCGTCATTGTTGTGATTCGTTATCAATAATTATGAAATTTTTAATTATGAAATTTATAATTAGGAAATTTTAAAAATTAAACTACGAAATTTTATTAAAAATTTTGTTATGAACTGTTTTATTTGCTGAGCCACAAAGATATTCGCTGCAGGCCGCGAGTTTGATATCCTTATAGTACAGGGGTTCCCGAACTTTTTTTCCCTCTCGTACTCCTTGATTTGTCATTTTCGCGTACTGTCATATCCCTCCCTCTTACCATGCGTCAATGCAAAGAAGGTTTTATTTTTCCAATAATGTTAAGGGCTTAGTTAAGCTGAAGAGTCAGACGACTCGAATTATTAAGCTTAATTAATAATTCTAAACTAGAAAACAAAATAAAAAGAATACAATATTGACGCCCAGTGAAACTACAGCTTTTGCGAAGACATTTAAGTTCATGCATAATCAGGATTAGTAAAGTCAATATCGGGCCTGTCCATGAATGATGTCACACTTTTCTACAATATTTTGACCCCCCCTCCTTTGTCACAAAGTGTCACACTTCACCATACCCCCCCTTCCCCCCTTGTCACACGTCACGCTATATTACATAAACATATACTTGCAGTTCATAAATAAAGCACTACTTTATAGATCATATTTCAAATTTATTTTTAAACTTTAACTATATGTGTTTTAATGGCATTTGTGAACAAAACAATAATAATGGTTATATGTGTACTTATTTTGTATAAAAAAAGATTAAGGTTTACCTAAAACCTAATAATAATTATAAAAAACCTAATTAATATACAATAGTAATAAAATATTAATATAAAAGAGCCATTATAAACAGTAGTATTTTGGAATTTGATATATTTTGCTTTAAATCTTATCTTTGAACACAAAATACTCTTAAACAGATTGAATTTTAAAAAAGACGCCTCAACAAGATCAACCTGTTTGTGCCATTACCAGTTCTATCACTCACCCAGGTGGGGCGACGTATCTATTGTTGGACATTTCACGGGTGTGACAAGTGGTGGTTTTCTTCTAATGGTGAAGAATTTCTGCTGCTACCATATTCAGAACCTACCCTGAATGCCTTTTTCGAAAAAAAGGAATATAAGTGGAAAAAAAAATCACATGAAAGTTTTTTTAGCCCCGATTAAAAAAATACCCTCAAATTCTGGTAATTTCAAAATTTAATCTGTTGATTTTAAATGTTTTTATTTGAACCAAAATGTGTGATGTCACACTTCTTGTTACCCTCTCCCCCTCCTTGTCACAAATTGTCACAATTTCACGAACCCCCTCCCCCCTCCAAGCGTGACATCATTTGTGGACGGCCCCATTTCCATTATTTACAAGGTTTCAATTATCTTCTTATTTTGAGCGTAGGCTTTAGATTTGCACAACTTTTACTTCTACTTTTCACACGAATTCCGGGAAACAAAATTTTGTACCTTTTTCAATCCCTTACGTTTTCTGGTGACGACTTAGATTTCGCATGCCCCCAACTGGTCCTTCGTGTACCCCCATGGGTACGCGTACCACAGGTTAGGCACCTCTGTTCTAGTACACAGTTGTTGCAATGTCAGATTAATTTTAGACACTCCACTCTAAGTAGGTTATGATGAAATCGGATAGAGGAAAATGCAACGTCAAATACTTCTTGCTACCCCTTTACTTCATTATTTTCATCTGCTTGAATAAAAAATACTAAATCGCAATCTCAAGTGTTTTGGCCGCAAAAGAAGCTTTGACGGCAAACCTCCCCAAAATAGCGAGCACAAGAGCACGCACGATAGGGTTATATTATAACCCATTCGTATGGCAAGAAGGTTTTTTAAACGTTCTCGGCGACACATTCGTACGGATGATAAGATCTCTAAACCCCGATAAGACCTAGCAATCTCTCATCATAAGCTAGGCTTCGGTAAGCGCGTCCGCATGGATATCGGCTATCACCGCGCTTTTTCCAGCAAAATGAAACATCCCGTTGCAGAAGCAGGGTTGAACAGATAAGATGTTGAGTGATCTATGGGCCAGAAAAAAGAATTCGCGGCGATCCGGCGACCTACGCAAGAGATGGACGGTTTTATGGCGATGATTCGTAAATATTAACGCTATTTGAGAGAGTTCACGGACGGGTGAGGTTGGTTTTATGGCACCATTAGTAGTCAGCGCCTCGTGTCATGGTGCGGGGCATGGAACGCAAGTTCGAACTTGATATGCTATTCAAGCTTTTAATAAAGGTTTCGAGATCGTGTAAAATATATTACTAGTGACTGGTTTATGAACACTGTCCGGTCAAAAAATATCTTAGTTGCCTGAAAGGTTTCTTATCCAATCATGGATTTAACCCTCTGATCGTTTCACACGTATTTTTCAGTTTCACATATTGACTTCAAAAGCAGATAATTCGTGTTTAAGTGTATAATTTCTTAAACTACCGTGGATAAAATATTTTTAAGATTTCAGAGACTTGATTGAACACAAAAAAAAATCCAATTATTCAATTTAAAACCAAATTTTTAAGATTTTAAAGCTAGAAAATTCAAAAAAGCTAATCATTCAGAGCGTTTTAACCACTTAACTGAATAGTTTTCTTTGCTATCTAATAAGATGACCTCTCCTGTTTTGGAAAGGGGCTGTCGTTTTCATTCATCTAAGAAGGCATAGGATACTTAAGATGTTTATGGACCCTACATATTTTTTGTGTCAAATTATAAAGCTGATTAATGATTCAATTTTAGTTTATAAGACTGAAATTTCGATAATTCGATGCACGAGTATTCTCGGGCACTTAAGTTAAGCGGTTAATAAAGATTTTTTATGACAAACTGATTACAGTAAAACCCCGGTTAACTGAACTCGGGTGAGCCGAAACCAGGATTATCCGAAATCGCAAATCCAAAAAACACGTGTTGTACTGCACGGAAATAATCGCGTAGGCGAGACTTTTTACTTTCTCGTATACGAAGTATACAAAGAGAAAGTATTGTAATCGTCAAAAAATTCGAACTCGAGATTTTGACGAATCTCCACGTTTTAGACCTCCCTGAGTCCGAAAAACACAATTTTGGAATTATGTCTGTCTGTGTGTGTGTCTGTGTGTGTGTCTGTATGTGTGTCTGTGTGTGTGTCTGTGAACACGATAACTCGAAAACTATTAGAGCTACGGGGATGAAATTTGGTATGTGGTCTTTAAACATAATTTGTAGGTTTCTATCAAATTTTGGACAAAATCCGTCTACGGGAAGTCTGTCTGTCTGTATGCTCGGGGTCATGCGAACGCTATAACTCAAAAACTTGAAAAGCCAGATGGATAAAATTTTATACACAGTTTTATCGTCATGAATGTAGGTCCGTATAAAATTTTGGGCCAAATCCGTCAAAGGATTGACTGTCTGTCGGTCTGTATAATCGCATACCTGTTCAGTTTTGAAACTAACTCCCTGCGCATGCCTACTAGTGGCAATGCCTGTGCAAGGCAGGGACGCTCCGAAACTTGGCAGTTTGCCAAAAACAAATTCTGGAGTGTTTTGTAAGGAAGCAAACATTTAGGGAGTCTCGCCAGGTCCTGTTGCGCAAAAGAATGAGCAGAGGATTTGAATTTGTTTTGATCCTTCAAACACGCGTGGTTCCAACTTTGGTTTACTTGCGACGGAAGTTTATTTGACGTCTTTTATTATTCTAGTTTTCTCTACATGTGTTAGGAGTATACGAGAAAGTTTAGGGGAGACCACTCCCGCTGGTTTGCAACGATATCCCCACTTTCTTCTTTTAAGCCTTCCCGAGAAGGTCAGTGATTAATTTTAGAGTGCTAAAATTAAAATTAATGGATGTTAACAACATTAATTACGATACTGTTTACCTGTCAGGCGCATGGTGCCCGAACTCGCCGGTGAGAATATTGCGCCCGATGGAGGGTTAACTTTAATAAAGAACATAAGTTATAGATAAAGTGACCATTTATTTTCCCCCTCAAAACGGAATGTTTTTTTTTTTTTAAATTATAGGTCATGTTATGTGAATTCAAGAAAACACATATTTCTTCACTTTTTATTTATTAATGAGAAGAACGGGAATAAACACTTGGAAAATAAATAATTCATGTGATCTTGCGTTTTTCTGAAGAACACATTTTTGCTTCAGTATGTTTGGTGTAGATTTAAAAAAAGAATGAAATTCTTGGCATGATTTGTTTGAATTAATTTAGTAATTAGTGTAGCTTTATAAATTACGACTTGCAACTGTGTTTTCTAGCTCGTCCACAACTTATTCGTAAGAAAAAAGACCCATTCCACGGATGCAAAAGTGCCGGGCAGTCATCGAACTAATTCAATAATTGCACGAAAGTTCGTACGATTTAAATTATTGGCGGGAAAGTGTTTGAACAGTTCCACCCAAAGACTTTCGGTTTAAATATTCCCAGTGTTTTCATTCTGTCACTTCATGCGGTGTGATGCAGTTAGAACTAAGTCAGGGGTTCTCAACCTTTTTTCCCTCGCGTACCCCTTGATTAGTCTTTTCACTTTCGCGGTGCCCCGAGGGGCAAACCCCCCCCCCCCAATCATCCGTCTATGCAAAGATGTTTTATCAATAATGTTGAGGGCTTAGGTAAGCTTAAGAGCCAAATAGCGAGAATTAATGGCATTTGCAGGACTTATTTTTAATTTTATATTTTATTCCAATTTTAAAATAGTATTAGTTAAACGACAAAACAAATAAAAACAGTATTGTAATAATTTCACATTAACTTATAAGGTTCACATTAACTTATAAGCAATTAATGATGCCTGCGTTTAATAATGCTTTTAATAAAAACGTCAAAACAAGAATCTTCGAGAGGGTTCCGCATTGTTCTCGATAAGCCTAAACTAGAAGCACAAAAATAAAAAAGCATACCACACCGGCGCCTAGTGAAGCTACAGCTTTTGCGAACACACACTGATGATTCATGCATAATAGGTGCTGGTGAAGACAAAATATCAATCATTTAATACCAGGTTTTCTTTTCCTTTCTTTTTTAGTATTTTGAGCGTAGATTTTAGACTAGCACAACTTCCACTTTTACTTTTCACACGAAATTAGGAAAACAAAAAAAGTAACTTTTTAATCCTTTATATTTTCTTGTGTCCGCCATTGCCGACTTCGATTTCGAGTACCCCCTAACTGATCCCCTAGGGGTACGCGTACCAGAGGTTGAGAACCTCTGAACTAAGTGCGAGATAGGAGGCTTCTGACCAACATACATGTGTGTGATACGTATAGCTAGGGTTACCAAAATTTTTTTAGTTGAAATTCGGACACGCCGAAAATGTGGGTTGGGTGGGGGTCAAAGTATAGTTTAGAATTCTAAAAGCTGCCTACCAATGACCTTCTTTCATAACACTAGCACAGAGTTTGAAGAAGTGAAAAAAACATTTAAGGCGTCAGAATGCGAAGAAAATGCACATTTTATTAATGTTTGATCATTCGAAATTATATTAATGGAAAACAGAATTAAAACAAAAGTGCCAAAACTTTTAATTTTCAGTTTGAACTGGGGCCTGGATAAAGACCTGGATAAAGAGGCTCATCCACTTCTTCCTCAACAATGTATTTAAAAAGTATAAACATTGAATTTTCTTTCATTGGCGATCTCAGCTTTTTCGAATACGTCAGATTATCACTATTACAACCAAATTTCCTTCTCGCCGCATTCACTGAGACCGGATTCAAATCCCGGACATTTTGAAGATCCGGACACAAGTCCGGCCGTGAGCCTCAATTCTAGACTGTCCGGACAAAATTCGGATACATGGTAACCCTACGTATAGCGCATGTTCCGTCATCGCCGAGATAACTAGACGTTACCTTCGGAATTTTCTTTTATTTTGGGCACCTTCTTGTTTGAAATTGTTACCATGGGTTGCTCTCTCTTTCTGAAAATGGGACATTTGGGCGTCCCAAAGGTGTGCTTGGGAACAACGGGACAAGCTACCAAATAAACGAGACGGCCACATTATGAATGCCAAATGCGGACGCATTGATTGTTCTAGACAGAATACAGTAGACTCTCTCGAACCAGACACTTCCACTAGTCCGACGTACCTGTTGGAATACGTTATTAGGTGGTGAATCATTCTTTGCTATTAAAACTTGAAACCTCCCCCCCCCCTTTCAATACATAATTTTTCTATTGACCCTCCATAGTCCGGTCACTCTTTATAATCCGACAGGTGCCGGGTCCCCATATGTGCCGTATCAGAGAGAGTCTACTGTACATAATATAGGAATCTTACATGATTTTTCTATTGACCCTCTATAGTCCGGACAGTCTCTATAAGTCTCTCCGATCCCATATGTGCCGTATTAGAGAGAGAGTCTACTGTACATAATATATAGGGATTGCAATCCGGAAAACCGGATCCGGTAATCCGGCGGATCCGGCATCATTAGACGTCTACCGGATCCGGCACCAGTTTGCCGGATCCGATAAATTAAAAAAAATACATGAAGCCGATTTCTTGAAAAAATACTCGCGTTGTTGCAAGAGTAGGTGCTTAAATGCGTGGTGTGTACGAGTCGTTCGACGCTCACTCACCCGCTTCACATATACACGTTCTTATTGTTCAATTGATTGGTGAATTATGTTTATGTTGCATTTACGAGTACGAGAATGATTTAAGTAGATAATTAGACTTGGAAATGAATTGAGTAACGATCCATATTTCTGATTTTTCTTTATAATACGACTTTCTTCTTACATAGTGACCGAAATAACGTTTTAAATTGTAAGTATGTACCTATTTGTGTTGCATTGCAGGTACTAGTCTAAAAGTTCTAAAACAAACATGTCCCTTTTGAAACCAATTCAAAATGAAAACAGGAATATTAATATACTTACAGAATGAAAAAAAAAGATAATGATGATACAAGACGAACTGATGATACATTTACTATGCCGTTGATACATTTACTATGCCGAAAAAGAAGTTGTAAGACTAGAAATGAAAAATATCTTAGAAAGAGCTGTTCAAGATGATAGCTTTAAAGAAAACGTAGATAATATAGTAGAAAATAACATCGTCATTGAAAAGTGATTTGACATTACAGAAAGAATTACAAATGCAAATCCAGCAAGATATGAAAACCTAGAGCATAAATACCAAAAAAAAGAGAGATTATGAGAAAACATTAAGAAAAGAAATGACTGCATGTGAAAGTGAAGGAGTTCGAGGAAAATACTTGTCTTCTATTCATGAGTATTTGTTGACAATAAAACCGACAAGTGTAGAAGCAGAAAGGGCTTTCTAGGCCGCTGGTTATATTTGCAGCTCTGTAAGAAGTCGATTGACAGATGACGCAATTAACACTATTTGTTTCCTACGATAATTTTTTCAAAACCAAAGTGATTTTTTTAAAATTGTTTTACTTAAAATAATAATTTAAAGTAAGTATATTAAAAAATACGAAGAAGTTTTAAACTCGTTATTGTATAATTGTGTGCCATTGATTAAACAGATTCATGATGACTGTCATAATTATAAGAATGAGACTGCTTGGCGTGTCTAAAATGCCTAATTATTGTGATTTCAGTTGATAAGCTTGATTTAGTTAGATTTAATATAAGTTACTTACATAATATAAGTTACATTACAAGTTATCATTGATGTCATTTGTGAAATCTAGTAAGTGAGACTGAACTTAACCGCCCGTCATTATCTAATTATTACTAAACTAATATAACAATTACAATTTAACTAGTTACACTGTACTAAATTTTTATTGTTGATTCATACGTAAATGTTGATTAATTATAACACTGTAAAAAAAAGTTGATTTCATAAGAAATTAACGCTTTTTTTTATAAACTTTGTAATACACTCACTTTATCATCTTTTATACAGTTGATTTTGGAATGAAAAGGCAAAATAGTTTTGATGTGTCCAATCCGGCCGGATCCGACCGGATTGCAATCCCTAATAATATAGGAACTTTACATGATTTTTCTATTGACCCTCTATAGTCCGGACAGTCTCTATAATCTGACAGGTGTCCGGTCTCATATGTGCCGTATTAGAGAGAGTCTACTGTACATAATATAGAAACTTTAACTCCTATGGAACACTATCGCCAACTATTCATGATGATATAAGCAATACATTTCATGGTAAAAAAAAAATAGGATCCTTATGTTCTAATATTCCCTGTTAGATGTTAACAAATTTTGACTCTCTGTCGGTCTTTTCATTTGTTGATATGCCAGAGTGATAACTTAAAAGTGCAACAAGATAGATAGGTGAAATTAGATATGTGATCCGGGCATCGAAAACGTGCATCTATCAAATTTTGGGCACAATGGGGGTAAGGACAGATATTCAAAATGCATACTCGAGTCTCAGCAATGTACTACGAAGCTTAATACAAAACGTGCCATACTGTGCGCATATACGGAGAAATCGAGAAGAGGAAATACAGCTGGTTTTAATTTGACCATAATATGAGTAAAATACAAGAGATTCAATTCAAATCCGAACACATTTTCCATCCCGAACGAGCAGTTCGATATCTGGAAATTGTCCAGATTCATATATTAGTTTGCTATAAAAAAACATTTCGTCAGTCTTCAGGCAAATTTGTTAGATTTTAAGAAGTCATCAACATCGAAATAACTCCCTTTTGAGTAACACTTTTATTTCAATACGTACTATTTTGTATTAATATATTTGAAAATTACATTCTTTACGACATATTTCCTTCTACATAGCTGTTTTCCTAGACTTTGCCCCAAATGAATTAAAATTCACATGCATTTCTATGCAAAGTTAGGCCCGGTGCACACTAGCCGATTCGTGTCGTTGAAGCTATAAAAATAATAATAGTAAACCTCATTCCCTCTACACTATTGTTATTTTTGTAGCTTCAACGACACGAATCGGCTAGTGTGCACCGGGCTTTTCGCATTTTTCGTGGGTCCCAACTATCGAGTAACTTCCGTGTATTTACTGTACTGTCATCAGAATGCATTACTTCCCTCCTCGACTGAGTGCCCTTTGTGGTTTCTGTATCGTCGGCAACGAGGCGCCCCCCTCTGGTTTCAGCAGGTCGTGATCTGGCAGGTTAGAGGACGTCCGAAGGGTCGTCTGCTCGTGGTCACGTACGCATTTTAATAGAATTGAATACTTGAGTGCAGAAAACACGTGAGCCAATAATATCAAAATGCTGGGAGTTTAAAAAAAAATGCTCAATTTTTTAAATCAATGATTAAATGTTTATTGCCCGGTAGATTTTATAAACTTCACTTTACTTGACTTTTGTCTGTCATCTATTAAATCATGTAAAACTTGACATTATGGTAAATTATCATGGGGGCTGTCCATAAATGATGTCACATTTTTATCAATATTTTTGACCTCCCCCTTTGTCACAAATTCACACTTCACCATACTCCCTCCCTCCCCCTTGTCACATTATATTACATAAACATAAACTTGCAGTTCAGAAACGAAGCACTATGTTATAGATCAAATTTTATTTTTAAACTTTAACTATGTGCTTTAATGACATTTATGAGCATAACAATAATACTGATTACATGTGTACTTATTTTCTATGAAATAAGATTAAGGTTTACAACAAAAAAACCTAATTAATATACAATAGTAATAAAATATTAATATAAAAGAGCAATTGTAAACAGTAGTATTTTGGAATTTGATATATTTTGCTTTAAATCTTATCTTTACTTTATGAACACAAAATACTCTTAAACAGATTTAATTTTTTTAAAAAAAAAGCGCCTCAATAAGATCAACCTGTTTGTGCCACTACCAGTTCTACCACTCACCCAAGTGGGGCGACGTATCTTTTGTTGGACATTTCAAGGGTGTGACAGGGGGAGGTTTGCTTCTAATGGTGAAGAATTTCTGCTGCTACCATATTCTCACAACCTACCCTGAATGCCTTTTTGAAAAAGAAAGGAATATAAGTGAAAAAAAAAATCACACGAAAGTTGTTTTATACCAGATTAAAGAAATACCCTCAAATTCTGGTAATTTCAAAATAACTTCAAAATTTAATCTGCTGATTTTAAATGTTTTTATTTTAGCCAAAATGTGTGATGTCACACTTCTTGTTACCCCCTCCCCTCCCCTTGTCACAATTTCACGAACCCTCCCCCTCCAAGCGTGACATCATTTGTGGACGACCCCATGCCTCTGGCGCTATTTATTCTTATTAAACCACTGACCAACGATATGTGGCTTGCATACCCTATCAATGCTCTTTAATTTCTGATATACGAAGAGAGTGTATTATATTCCACAAATCAGTCGACCTCCAGATTTTGGCGTCCACTATTTTTGTTACCACGTCTATCCACCCCACCTGAGCTCGAAAAACGTATTTTTGTAACTATGTGTGTCTTTCCGCGAATACGATTACGCAGAAAGCTAGCGAGCTAGACGATTGAAGTTTAGTTCACAATTTTTGCGTCATAATTGTAGACCTGCATCAAGTTTTCGATGAAATTCGTCAAGGGAAGTCTGTCTGCCAGTGGCGTAGCTGTAACTTTTGCCGCCCGGGGCGAACTTGCAACATGCCGCCTTTCCTTTACAAGTCAAATGAACTTTAAAATTTAAAAAAAAAAAGTATATATATTCCAGGGAAAATCTTTTTATTTAATAACGCAATTCGTCGTTTGACGCCCTCGTATCTCTGCAAATAGGTTGCGAAATCCATCACCAGTCTTTCTTTCACATATCGGGAATTTACCGAAAATAAGCGAGAAATACGAATTACTCACAATAGTTATTTTTTATATATATAGGGGGAGTTGGGGTAGATTGATCCTCGGGAACATTGTTACAGTTCATAAATTTTGATGATTTGAATGGTCAAGATGTTCACAATCCCTCATATATATGCCAACGTAATCTTTAGCACACGGTATATTTTTTGGCCATGTTAAGTCAGAAGTTAATTTACAAATGAATCAAACAGCTAATCTTCTCGTCTAAGTGAATTTTACTTTAAGTGTTTGCTGTGTGATTTCTTTAACTATTTGTTTAAACAATGAAAACGGTTTTAATTTCATTGAAGAAACTAAAAGTATTGTTTTAAATTAAGTTTAAAATATTTTTTTACGAATTTATTAAAAATTGGAATGAAAAAGCTATTAATTGTGTGAAATTATGTAAAGAAGGAAACGGTATATTTAAGGGGAAAAAATGCACTTCAAAATATGATTGGGCTGAAAAGGATCAGCCTTGCAGCCTTTTTTTTATTATTCTACGTGTTCATTTCATTAGATTGCTTAAACTTTATTGTTTTTTAATCAGAGTAAAATAAACCATTAACTACCCACTTTTTCCATGTTTTATTTATTGAGCACTTAAACGTTCCGTATCAATACTTGGCAGTTATGACAACCCTAGCCATAGGCGCTCAAATTTCTAGTTACAGTTTTGATGGGGCGCCAAATTAAAAGTCAGCCCGGGGCGCTCAATTCCTAGT